>OX454416.1:116702593-116886161 GCA_949715475.1 Microchrysa polita | reverse complement strand
GAGAAAAACTGTAACGAAAACGGTTAACGCTTAAAATCGACCTTCCCGTAGTTCGATCTTCACCTAATTTGGCATACATTATCCTTTGATCGTTCTGACTCAGAATCGATAATCGCAATTTCGATAAGTTGCGGGAATAGCGGTAAATTCGCCATTGAAACGAATGAAAATTCATCCTTCAATTGGTTCTCCTGGCTCTCCCCGTGGAACGATGTCGACCAAACTCGGATGGAAGTTAAGTAGTGCGATCCTTAATATTATGGTGCCAGCACTTCTTATGAGGAGATGTCCTTGGACACAAAATGTCCTTTTTTCTGTGTGAATGCATTATAGACGCTATGTATATGGATATGGATATCAAAATACAGAATCCGTTGCGACAAGTCTTGTAAAGTCACGACAAGTTGATTTTGAGTTTTGTTAAAGGATATTACCACCAAAATGGACATTTTTCTAGCATAGGAAACAGAGTATGGGCATTATGGGTGTCGTTCGAAAGGTTATATTTGAGGCACTGTATGTGATCGGTTTCAAAATATTATTTTTTTTTAAGAAAAAAAAAAATGTGATGTCGCAGGGGGTTCGAACCATGGTCCAAACCGTCGTCAATACCTTCCAAGTCAACAACGACCACCAAACCGCCTTGACCACACTGCGCCTTATCAGTACGAATAACTTTAGTGATCATCATCATCTGGTCTATAGTCATCACACCGCACCGCAAATCATTGATTCGTTGGACATTTCTTTCTCTCCATTCAGGAATATGTAAACGCTCTGCACAATGTTCGTACAAGATCATGTGATGATTGCTATATTTATCTGGCCAATCTGTAGTCGATGTAGCCTGCACTCTATTAAATTTTTACTCTTATAATAGAAGGAAACTTTGTTTCAATTTTGGTGTAATTTTTTATTTTACACAGAAATTGTTGAAAAATGCACTCTGTATGTGATTATAAGCGGGAAAAAGTGTAAAATTACCGCATTTTCAGCGGAAATTTAAATTCACTTTTTAGAGTGTGGTTGGGTATCCGCCAGGTTTGGTGCGTAGAGCAATGCGTTCGAGTCCCCACAGCAAAAGATATATTTTTGTCTTATTAGTGTCGAAAACATTTTTTTTAGCTTAGTGATAATTATTTAGAACATAGTAAATAACGTGTGAATATTTTAAGGAAATTAGGATGTGTAAGTTGGGTTGTTCCGTGACAAAATCTGACATTGTAAAACATAGCGAAAACCTAACGAAGCTTTAAGTCAACCTTTCAGTGGTTTGATCATTGCTAAAATTGGTATACATTTTTCTTTGATCGCCCTTACAAAGAATCAACAATTACTGATGAGTTGCGGGAATAGCGGTAAATTCGCAATACCCGCAACTGAGAATGAGCATTATGGTTGTCGTTCGAAAGTCGACATTTGGGATACTGTATGTAATCGGTTTGAAAGGATTTTTGAGCTTCTGGAGTGACAAAATAACGGCTGATGCAATGTGGATTATTTTGTAAGCAATACCGTAGACATATACATGATCTAAGATTTTTCCCCTAAGGGAAAACTTCTCGGAGGTTTTTATGCTGTCTATGTGCTCCTCTAGCGAGGTACTAAAAATCAGTATGTCGTCGAGGTAGACAACGCAAATCTTGTTAATGAGCCCCTTGAGCACAGTATTCATAAGGCGCTGGAACGTGGCAGGGGCATTTTTTAGCCCAAACGGCATCCTAAGGAATTCAAAGTGGCCGGTAGGTGTGGAGAAAGCCGTTTTTTTCCTGTCTTCGGGCCTCACAAGAATTTGGTGGAAGCCCTTTGCCAAATCCAACGTCGTGAAATACTGGGCCCTTCCCAATTTATCGAGCAGGTTGTCGACATTTGGTAGGGGAAATCTGTCGCTGATCGTCGCTGCGTTTAGTCTTCTATAGTCTACGACTATTCGCCATTTTTTTTCTCCCGAATTGTCCGATTTTTTGGGAACTACCCAAAGGGGAATTACTATGTTGAATAATATTTTGGTCTAGCATGTCCCTAATCTGCTTTTCTATTTCGGTTTCGTGGACTCGGGGATACCTATATATTTTAGAATATATTGCATCGTTAGTCGAAGTTACTATATCGTGATAGACTTCGGGGTCGATGTTAGTACATCACCATCATTGTAAAGCAAGTCCTTATACTGTTTTAATAGTTCCCATACTTGTTGTTTCTCCAAATCATTTAAATGCTCAAGACTCAGTTTTTCGATGTTGTTGGACTCCATGCTAAAAATCGCGTTAATTAGGAAAGGTCGATCATTATATTCGAAGTATATTTTTTGATTATTTACTTGCATATAGCCGCCGTCAAGATTAATTTGTGTCTTAAGCGGTACGAGAAAGTTTTGACCAATTATTGCGTCGTACTTGCGTCTTAGAAGGTCCATAATGTTCCATGATATTGTTCCGTCAATATTGAACTCTTCTGAAATTTTGGTTTTTAGTGTGTATTTGACCTCACTAACACCAGTAATGGTTGAAAAAAGGAGCGTTTTTGGAAGTTTTTTTATATTTTTATTCTGGAGAACTTGTGGTTTAATTATGCTTGTTTCGGAACCAGTGTCGATTAAGCATTTTATTTTAATAGAGTCAATGGTTAAAGTAGCTATGGGCAGTTTATATTCGGATGATCTAAAGAAAAATTTACTTGCTGCTCTTCTAAATTACCAATTTCCATGGGTTCAGTGTTTCCGGAATTATCGGAATATCGTTGAATTGGTTTTCGCATATTTGTCGGTGTACTATTATAGCGACCTGAGTTGTGATTATTAGAGTTAGCTGATGGAAGGTTATTCCATATTCTTCGTAGTTCCTATATAACGACCTGAGCTCTGATTCCTATTCACCCTATTCGAACGACTATCTGGATATTGGGGTCGGTTTTCATTTGGTTCCCTATTGGTATTGACCTTTATATTACTCTTTCTATACTTATAGTGAATTACGTCCGTTTCATCGAGTAGTACTAAGCTGTCAAAAGTATTGAGAACGTCTACGATAGTCGCACTGCTAGTTATATTCGGTCTGTAGCTACCTGTTAGCATGTTCTTAATAATATCTACCAAATTTTTGTCATTATTGTCCGGGCTGTAGTTGCTCGGCTTTTGATCGTCGAACTCGTACAAATCGTTCAGTTCGCGATTTATATTTCTAACGATTGAAAATAATTCTCTTAAACTATTCACTTTAATATCCCGGCTACGATCCATTATAATTTTATAATTACCTCTCGGTTTAAAGTTCACTTTTAGTTCGTCCTTCACAGCTGTCCAGGAAGGGCTTACACCCAGGCGTTGGATACACCGCAAAGTGTCCCCTTGAATTTTCTCCGTGATGACGATGTATAGGCCATGGTTAAGAAGGTTTGCATTGTTACCTAGTAAGGCAACATTTTCCACGGCGTTCACGAATTCGCGAAGTGAGTATTCGCTTGTTCCATTGTACGTTCCTATCGCACAAAAACGGTTAATAATCTGGTCGGCGGTTAACTGGAACATCTGTGGCGATGGTTGTTGTTGATGTACGGATATTTGGGCGTTCAGCTGCTGCCTTAGGGCGGAGAGCTCCTGGTTATATTGGTTTTGCATTTGCGCTAGTGTTTGTCTTAGTAGCTCCATTTGTTCCTCCATTTCACAATTCACAAGACTCCGGTTTCTATCGAATGTGGATGATCTTTTCAAAACCATATATTTGTAAAGGTTCACTATTCCGAATCTATAGATTAGAATAATTTCCGACTGCGCCAATTAACTTATGTATTAGATTGCACACTATTACAACAATCACTTCTATTGAATTTCGGATATTGAAACGAAAACGATTTTTTTTGTTTTAATGATTTTTATTGTGTGAAAGTATAACAAAAAGGTCAACTCACTCGGAGCGACTACCTAAGACTGAGGACGAGTTCGTTATCAGTCTTATCACTCGGTCAAGTTTCTTGCTGATTAGACTGATAACATAACTGGCGCGCTGCGGTAATTTCGCCCTCGTCTTTCCCCCATCGTTTGGGTTCAATCGTACAATTTACATTTTTTAATTATGGTAAATCGAAAGAAAAGCATGTCCCAAATAAATAATCGTCATAAAGTCATTTATCTGCTGGACAATAATACAACTTCTGCAGTTTTAGCAAAGCACGCAACTTCAGTGATATTACACAGAGCACACACTGAACAAAACTATCTACGAAAATGTACCGTCCAAGAACGTTTGATGACCACTGGGAAGGTATGAAAGCTAAAATTTAACCAAAATGTCATTTTATCGTATAGATAACAACATAACGGTATGACTTAAGAATACATAAATCTTCCTATATACGTACATTCCGGCCAACAGGAGAAAAGTTAAGCGTGTTTGTAATGATCAGGGCGGTAAATTACCGTCTATGCGCCCGGAAAAAGGATAAATGTTTAGTGCTACGCACAGACAGAACAGCGTTTCCAATCGTGTTACAATTGCAACATTTGGTAACAATTTTAGTTTTCTTGTTACAATGAGTGTATTCACGCACAACTGAGCGGACCAAAATTTTGACACGAATTCTACTTATATTACTCTCCACCAGAAGGCACTCAATGTATGTGAAATGTAGCGCAGTGTCCTCTACCTAGCGCAAAATTTCTACACTTCGCAACGAAGTAGCCATATATCAGAGTAGATGGCGGGAAAACAAATTTGAAAATTATGAAGAAATATATTGTGGAAATAATATAACGCAGATTATGTTCATCTACATATTTTTATGTGATTTTGGTCATAATAATGAATGTCGTTTGACATAAGTGTTACATTGCATTCACACACCACCTTCGCCGCTAACTTGCATGTGCCTTCTGGTGGTGGAAAATATAAGTAGAATTTGTGTCCAAATTTTAGTCCGCTCACTTGTACGTGAATACACTCAATGTAACATCCCGATAAATTTTGTTACAATCGAACATCTATACTAAGAACTAAGGTAACCAGACATACAGCATTTTGATATACAGTACCGCATTTCGACCTTTTGGACAGCATTACGGCAAAATGTATAGCATTCTTGGTTTTACCCTTTGAAATCTCATGCGGTATCAGAACAAAGAGAATAAGGAAGTAATATCGTGCTAGCAGGGCCGTGGAGAGAAAATCCGGGCCCGGGGGGACAATGATTCCGGGCCCACCTCTTCCATACGATAAAAAATTATGAATCGAAGAAAATTTTTTTTTGACATATAGGTCCTCAAACAAATTGTACAATTGTACAATTATCTCTATAATCCAGCCTCCATTTAATCCGGAATCATAATCCGGCGTCCACACTGAATCGGCTCAGTCTCAGTACTCCGGATGTTTTCTACAACTGAATTCATTCGTGATGCATTTTTACATACTAAACTCACAAAAAACGGGGTTAACTGGATAGTTTAACAGTTTGTGTGTGTGTGTTTTTTTTCATATCCGTCACTATATGAAAGGGTATTTTAACTTTGTCTTGAAGTTGGCAACGCACAGAAGTAGGCACTTCCTACTATATAAAGTATATACATATGTATATTTATTGATCAGTGTGACGAGATTTTTTTAGTGTACGCTGTGTATAACGAATGAAATCGGGCCATGGGGGCTGCCCCTGAAAATAAGGTTCTTCTAAGAAAAACTTTTTTCTTTATGAACCAATCTAAACCATATTTCACCCAAATATGTTCCTAGTAATAGTAAAGACTCACTGTGGTAGAAAGCATTTAGTTCTCCCAAGAAAAAATATTGAAAAATTATTGATTCCCTTGTCCCAACAAAATTATTTAGAAAATTTCTATTCTATTGGTGAAGTAAGATTCCAACCTATATTCGAACTTTGATATGAAGAAAGCCTTGAAATTTTCGACAGTCATTCTCGATAGGATAGGATCATTCATAAATATAATTTTTTAATTCGATTTGAAGACTATACGAGTGAAATTGGCTCAAGTGTTCATTTTACAGATCAATAATAAAGGTTGTACTACACGCAAAATAGAAAGAGTATAATGCAATAAACTGGGCAAATTTACTTATTTATTTTTCTTGGTTGAAAAAGCTGTGGTCTATTCTGTACCTCAACCGTTACAAAGCTTTTAGCAAAACAAGGCGGATACAGTTCACAGTTCTAACAAATGCTTGAGGAGCTCAAATCTGTAATTTATTAGCACACTCGCAGTGGCCCAGAATGTTGGTCTTTACTCTATAAAATTGACTTTCGAAATGCGCAACGCTACGAATTTAAAGGATTTTTATTTCTTCCTATTTTACCTATTTCAAAAAACCTTAAATTTTTTGTTACCGAGTTGGTGAGTACTGGTTGATAGATAGATTTAAATTAAGATTCAGCAATTTAAGTGATCAACATCTGTGTGCTGGTATCTTGAAAACAATTTCATAAGCAGCAGCAGTATGTAAAAATAAAAATCGCTCGGAAAAGTCCTTCTTGAAAAAAATGACGCTGTACTCCTATTTTAACTTTAAACACAAATATTTCGAAAAACTGTACGCTACTTGATGAAGAAGTCGAAATTTCTTAATTGAAATTTAGTAACGAAACTATCATGTTGATTGAATATGCTGATTCGGGCCCTAGTTCTCAAAATTCACAAATAGATTAGGGGCCCCAAGCCTAGTGCACAGTATGTTATGAATTGTTGTTAAAACGCTAAAAGCAGTACATATGTATAAGGGTTCTTAGTTAAAGACCTCAAAATAGCAATTTGTATGTAAAAAACAAACTAAAGCACAACTTTTGTGTCAAAATCCGGGCCCCCTAAGAAATCCCGGGCCCGGGGGGAATCCCCCCGTTCCTCCCCCCTCTCTACAGGCCTGCGTGCTAGAGAATTGAAGCAATTTTGCTGAAGAGTTTGGTTAGTGTTATAGTACAGGGGAAATTATGCATAGGCGCCGTATAAATCTGATTGCCTTACAATTGGGGGCTTGGCGGGAAATTTAAAATGTGTGACTAATTTGCATTAGGCGGTCAAAGCCCGACGTCGAGCTATCGTGCCACATTGATGATGATGAATAATTTGCATGTACATATATTGTTAATAATAAATAGAAAAAAAAAAAACAATAATGATAATATATCTGATGCTGAAAAAATTACAATAAGGAAATATGAATGAATTTATGGAGGTTTTCACACTTGTATTTAATCTGGCCAGATTATGTAATCTGCGGTTTGGTGAGTTTAAAAATGTATGGAATTTGACACACTGTAAAAACAAGGTTGAATTTTACATCGAAAACTCGTTGAATTTTACACCTTTTTTCTCGCAAAATTACAGTAAACGTTTATTTTTCAACAACATTTCTAGTAAACCCACAAAAAAGTGTAACATTACACCGATTTTTTAATATTACTCTATTTTGGTGTAATTTTACACCACATTTGGTGTGAAGATGTGTCATTACTTTGTTTTTGTCTAGCTTTACATTTTCAGAGTATATTTACTAATTGGAATATAATTGGAATTGTAATATTATGGAAATTTTCATGTAATATTACGATTTTGGTGCGAAAAATTACACCTACATTTTTGTGTAAAACATAGGCCCGTATTTATGAACATTCCTTAGCTCAAGGAGACCTTGAGTCAAGGATGCCGAAATTCAATAATTCGCCTTCCTTGAAATATCAAGAGACGCGAGAGCGTCTCGCCCGCCAAAGGAAAAAGAAAAACGAAAGCGAACAAGTCTATGATTACCGGAGACAACTTGCTTTTTTGTTTGACCAGGCTACAGCCTTCCAGGCAACAGCCCCCAAAAAAATTTTTTTACCAAAATATTCCACATATCCTGTTCTAGTGCCTTTCCAAATAAAATCTTCGATCGGCACAATAACGGGTAAGATATATGCAATAAACGGTGAAATTTTCACCCTCACAGACTTAAGCGAGTAACCCAATTTCAGAATGAAGTCTACAGTTGCAGAAAGACTTGCTTCTACTGTCTCTCTTCGTGATGGGATTTTTATAAAATTTGGAACGAATGATCCTCTGGTGTCCTTCTAAAGAATCAATGTCTTCTATTTAGATAAGTGGATGGAATAACGGTGAATTAATAGGTAAAGTTAACAAAAGATTTCCAACAATTGCGTCTATCGGCTTATCGCATTGACCATTTTTTTAAAACACACTGCGGCATTAGGACATTTATATATTGGGACACCGGGAGACTGGGAGACTAGGATCTTGGGGTAGTGGGATATTAGGAAATTGGGACATTAGGACATTGGGGCATTAGGCACAATGGGGAAACAGGGACGTGGGGACATCGGCATATTGGGGCATTGGCACATCGGGATATTGGGGCATTGGGACATCAGGATATTGGGACAATGGGACATTGGGATATTGGGACATTGGGACACTGGGAGACTGGGACATTAGGACACTGGGATATTAGGACATTGGGACATTATGACCTTGGGACAATCGGACATTGGGACACTGGTACATAGGGGCATTGGACCACTGAGACATCGGAATGTTGTGACATTGGGACATCGGGATATTCGCACATAGGGGCACTGGGATATAAGAACATGTGAACATTAGGGTCTTGGGTCATTAGGACATTGGGATATTAGGACATCAACACATTAGGACATTGGGACATTAGGTACACTGGGGAAACTGGGACGTGGGAACATTGGGGCACTGGGACATCGGGATATTAGAACATTGGGACATTGTAACATTGGGATATTGGCACATTGGGATATTGGAACATTGGGATACTGGGACATTAGGGCACTGAGATACAGGGACATTGGGGCACTGGGATATTAGGACATTAGGCTATTGGGACCTTGGGACACTTGGTATACTGCGACATTGGGACACTCACCACTGGTACATTAGGACATTGGGCCATTGGGATATTATCACATTAGGATACTGGGACATTGGGGTACTGGGATATTAGGAAACGGGGGCATTAGGACCTTGGGATATTAGGACAGTTCGACATTGGGATATTAGGACATAAGGTGGGAGACTGGGACATTGGGATATTCCGATACTGGGACATTGGGACACTAGGGTAGTGGGACATTCGGACATTAAACCATTGGGGCACTGTGATATTTGCACATTGGGACAATAGGACCTAAATTGGGACACTGGGACATCAGGATATTGGGACATTGGCACATTAGGATATTAGGACATTGGGACACTGGGATATTAGAACATTGGGACATGAGGACACTGTGACAATGGACCTTAGGGCATTAGGGCATTAGGACATTGGAACATTGGGACACTGTGACATTGGGACAATGTGACATGGGGACAATGTGACATTGGGACACTGGGTCAGGGGTAAGAAACAAAATAAAGGCCAACCATACTTCGCGCACCGGTAAGGATGCGGACCGTATATGCGTTAGCCATTTAAGTCAAATGTTTGAATAAATCGCAACTTAGACTGTTATTAAGTCATCCAGTTCAGCCACATGGGCTGGATAATGACATGGTTGCGGACGATCGCGTTCAAGTGGTCGAATGAAGTGATTTTCGGTTAAGTGAATCTGCGAGCACACACAAGAGTTTCACTTGCATTACCTCTTCTTAGAGACGCATATGTGTGTTACGGCGATTGGCAACAATCTCGAGTAGGAGTGATCGTGTTTTAATGCACAATTGATATCATCCGCGCAAATATGATTTTCCCACAGCTCTTGTACATTTACACTTGTTCAGCGTAAGCTAAATAAATTGAGTGAGTGCATTAATGGCAATCAAGACCCCGGAATACAGCACGTTGATGACCTGATGCTTTTAAGAGCTGGTTCAAGCGTTTTGCAATAAAGTAGCCAACGTTCATCTTCAGTGATTACAAAAATTCATCACATTGACACGATCGTTTGGTTTTATCCGTTCACGGGTGACTGTCAGCAATTAAGGCTGCGATGCTGGTAATTAATGCACCGAGAAATGATCGACTACCGCGTTAGTGAGTTCGCAGTTTTACCGGCGCTATCCTTATAGAACTGATGTCGCTGATGGTCGCTATCGTCGACATTACAGCGATTATCCCAACAGATAAAAGTTATCATTTTCATGAAACATAATTCATCGGCATATCTGTGCTGAAAACGATTATTACAGTGTGCTTTGGTCGATGGAGATCGTTGTTGTGTTGAAATTTACATGACTATTATAAATATCTCTTCCCGTACATTGCAGTGCACTTATACTTGGTCCTGAAAATTTTCCTTTTTTTTCGTCTAATGTGATAACAAGCCGTGCAGGCGGCAGTGGTACCCACTTCGCCTACCGAATGCGCAATTTTACAACTGACAACACTAAATATGGTACTGCACGCATTTAATGTAAATGCAAATCGGTCGGATTTCTTCGCGGAATAATATTATTACGAGTACACATTGATGGCTTTTCGCGTGGAAAGTTGTTGCAGTCTGCACTATTTGCTGGCGCTCGCGGAGGGTACAAAAAATATGACCATAACATTAGGGAAAAATCGACGCGATATGGCGCACGAAATCGCCTTGGATATGTTAAAATATGGCAACACATATTTCACCCTTCATAGAGCTGATTGCGATGATTCTAGTATATGCTAAAAGGAAGTCAGTCGTAGTCATTGCATTATACTTTCTATGGACATGGCATAACAATGATACTGCGGTGCTCGCGAAAATTTCATGAGAATGTTGTTCCGATTTTGCGGTTCAAGTGTTTTTCGAGAGGATCCCTATAAGAGATGTAGAGTTGATCGTCGAGATTGCCATTAATAATGTATTATCACGAATGATGATTTGCAAGTGTAATCGATGAGAATCAGTGCTTCAGTTACTTACAATATTGAATACAACATGGTCTGGCGCTATGAGGTAAAACTTATTGCAATAATGGCTAACGTTTCTTCGAATATCACTATCACAGAAATATTATAGCAACTTAAATTTATAAATCTTGTTTTTTTTTAGTAACAAGCACTTTTTTCTTAATTCTATCGCATCGTCCGCGACGACGCGACGCGACACCCCCACGTTATTTTTGCGTCAAATTGTCAGTTCATTAATTTCCGGCTGATTTCCATTTGAATAGAAAAAATCAGTGCAATAACCATTCGAAACGAAACAGTTTACCATATTTTAACACTATATGTATGGAAACAAGTTGATACAATAAATTCTTGGACCGATTTCATATTTTAGAAATAATTGTGTGCTAATAGTGAATTTGGTTTTTGGGTACGGATTTCCCCCTCATAGAATGGAATTGTCGATCTATTGAATTTGGCCGCGCGGTTATAATAAAAGACTCACAAAAACGGATGTAGTGCCTTTAACAGTTCTATAGAAAATGTTTCAATTTATTCCATAAAATATCTCCCTTTTTGTGTACAATTAACCTTCAAGCGGGCGCGCATCATTTTGTGATATAAACGGGCGCGCGGCGGTAATTTACCGCCCTCGTCTTTTCCCCTCCATTTGCGCTCAACCGTACAACTTCCATTCTCATAATTATGGTAAATTGAAAGAAGAGCATGTCCCAAATAAGTTATCATCATAAAAACTATTATCTGGTGAACAATAAAACAAGTTCTGCAGTTTTAGCGAAGCACGTCACTTCAGGGATATTACAGTGAGCAGACACATTTTGAACACAACCATATACCAAAATATACCATCCCCGAACGTTTGATGACCGCTGGAAAGGTAAAATTTACCCAATATTTTATTGTATCATATGTATAACAGTGTGACTTAAGAATACATACTTTTCCGACCTCGATCCGGTGAACGGGAGAAAAGCTATGCGTGTTTATATGATCAGGGCGGTAAATTACCGCCCGCGCGCCCGCTTGAAGGTTAAATATGATTTTTTATTTTTGGAATAATTATTATATCATGCAAGCATTTGCGTCAAAATACAGAATATATTTTAAGAAGAAAATATGAATCCAAAATTCTAACAAATGTTAATGGTTCGAAAAAGTCTACAGCACTGTTGCTAGCTTGTCTCTATTTGCATGCCTTGATTGATATAATTAGCTTAGACCACCTACGAATTCTTTTTATCCGTATTTTGAGGGGGCTCGTCACACATATCCAGCGATTGATGCAACAAAATTCATTAACCTGTCAGACTTAAGAATAACTCGTAAATAGTATAGTGACTTTAGTTGAAAAAATTATGAAACCCAAACATCCTAAAAAAGAGCTGACTTTTGATGCCAAATTGTTCTATGGCCTGACCGCATTGCGCAGTAAAAAGTTACTCTTTTTTGCGCGTCACATTTGGAAGGGCGGGGGGTGGAAAAGGGGTGAATTTGGGATTTTCTGCCAATATCTTGTTAACTGAAATAAATAAAGAATAACAGGCGCGACAATTCAACATTGGACTAAGGTCGCAGGATGTGTTAGTGACATCCTATTTCCAAGATCTTATCTGCTTTTTGTTGAGGTAATGGCATCAGCATCACGCTCAGCTTCATCCCCATAAATGGGTACTCGTTTAACATCTGAGTGAGATCATAGTCCGT
This sequence comes from Microchrysa polita, assembly GCA_949715475.1. Lineage (NCBI taxonomy): Eukaryota > Metazoa > Arthropoda > Insecta > Diptera > Stratiomyidae > Microchrysa > Microchrysa polita. Next base: position 116,873,601 of record OX454416.1, on the reverse strand, counting down.
CACAAGCTCATGAGTTCGAAAAACACCATGGCTCACGGTGAGATTCGAACTCATGACCCTGTGCACCGAAGGTGCGCGCACTAACCGCTAGACCAGCCAGACTACTGAAATACTTACAGCAAAATGTTCTGAGAACGATTTAAGCTACGCAAAATTCTCTTTCCAACGCTACATTACACCGTATACCTTCTCTTGGCAGATTATATACTAGACCTTAAAATATCCAGTGTAATTTCGATTTTTTGATAGTTACATTTAGCGCTCTAGCTCCTGAAGTAATTCAATTGGAGCCATGGTAATTGAGATAACTATTCCTATCAACATATAGCTGGCTCACACGAAGACTCAGGCTACTTCGACAAAGCATTCCCATATTTCCCCTATTTACATTTTTTTAAAAGACATGCCTGTAACTTATCACTGAATCACAGCAGGCTGGAAAAAATTTGGTAAACTTTAAGGCTAAGCCCCATTAGATCCTCCAATAAATATTACTTGGATCGGATTAAAACTAAGGGTACCTCCCATACAAAGTGAATCCGAAGTCTTCCAAATTGCACATTTTCTTCTTCTCAGGAGCCATCTACAATAGAAAAATTAAATATTTATCTGTTCACACGTCACTATAACAATTAATTATAATCTTCTAAATGTATGTTCAAAAGCTCGTTCCAAAGTGAGCACTACAAGTGTCGGAAATCCGGGTTGAAAGGTCGCAAGTACGTATTTGTCGATGATATATGTGAAAATGGCCTTACTTAAAGCTGGAATTAGTGACCTTCAAACCAGATTTTTCGAGACTTTAAGGACACAACTTGGTACAAACTTTTGAATATACATTCAAAAGAGTATAATTAATTGTTATAGTGACGATCGAACTGATAAATATTGTTTTTCTATTTTAGATGGGTTCTTCAGATTTGGCAGATTTCAGGTTCACTTTGTATGGAAGGTACCCTATGTTTTAATCCGATCGATGTAATTTTTGGTGAAAAGTATATAGGGGCCCTCTCTAGGCACTTAACCAAATTTTATTTGCCTGACGTAATTTAGAGAGAATTTACCATGCCTTTTTGCGAAATGTTAACTGGGACGTGGGAGGTGTCCTTGGCAGTAACAAGCTCAATTTTGGTATAAGTTAAGTACATTTAATTGGCAACATCAGCACTAATTATTATTGCTCTACCTTTACTCTATTAAAAGTTACAGTGCGAAATGTAATTATAAAAAAAAAAGTAAATTGCTCATAATACTTTTGGCTCTAGGGTATAATTTTCCACGAAATGGTCTAGAGTATTATATACCATTACAAGGGAAATTTAATGTAGTTTATTTCACATTTAGGATATTTTGCGATAGGACTAACAGTTTTTCAGATATTTTTGAAAAACTCAAATTTTCCCTCTCTGTCACCCCCTCCCACCTTAATTTGACGCTCAAATTAGTATAACTTTTCAGTGCGTATAGAGCGGAGGGTGTGCAACAATTTGGCATCAAAACCTCTTTTTTTTTGTTTGTTTGGGTCTAGAGCTAAAGTCACTATACTAAAACTAGTTTGAAACTTATATCACGCGAAGTGTTTTTTTTTTTGCTATTTGCTGAAATTATCATTTTATTAGGATAGTTTTGCATGTTTTCGATGATAATCAGAGCAACTTTTTTTTTGTGCGTTATTGTCATCTTCAATATTTTGATTGCGTTTGTGTGACGTGAATTGAGAATTAGTGAAAAGAATAACACATTGAAAGACCTATTGAATTTATTTAATTTAATAAGTTGTTTGAGTGTCAAACGTATATAAAAGCGTTGATTTGTTGTCTTTGAATATAATAATCTAGTTTTTGGATTTATTTTATGAAATGATAACAGTTAAATCCATTTTGCGTGTGTAGATTTGCAGATTTTCAATTTATTATTTTATACGATTAATAAAAAAAAAATACAAGAAAAAAGGTCAGAAAAAGATTTTTTTGTTCATTGTTCAAATGTCTGAGAACCATGAAAAGTATTTAAGTGAATTTACATACAAATGGAACGACATGCAGATGTTGCAATCATTTTAAAGATTAACTAGTTTAATGTTGTCATATTTTTTTAATAAAAAAAACTGGATTCTCTTTTGTAGAACGATAGCGTAATTCAGAATTTTAATTTTCCAGCTTTTTAGGGTTTTTTAGAAAATATTTTTTCAAAAAACCCTTATGAAATCGATTTTGTCCGTCCGTCCGTCCGTCCGTCTGTCCGTCTGTCCGTCTGTCCGTCTGTTCACTAAATAACTCGCGAACGGCTCAACCGATTGTCATGAAATTTGGTAGGAATGTGTAGAATGGTTACAGTCTTTGGCACAAATACCTTAGAGGTTGGTAGGAAGAAGATAACAGGGTGTCCCGAACGTTTGAAAAAAGTAGACTTTTTTAGTTTTTATTGGAGATTAACGTATGGGTACTTAAATCAATGATCTAAACGAGTAGATCTCATATCAGTTAAAATTTTCCACTTTGGAGTAACGGTAAAAAAGTTATTGGCGTTTAAAGTTAAACTTCCTTTTCGACCTCCGTTTTTCTAAACCGTTATAGGGATCGATATGAAACTTTGCACAAATATTGGTCAATATGGCCTAATATACGTTAAATATTAAGACTGTGGACTTTTGCTAAGGAAAAGTAAATAACAGTAAATTTGTAAAATTTCAATTTGTTCGCGTGTAGCCCATCTTAGGTTTTCAAATATGAAAATTCTGCTAAGGGTTTTTAGAAAATTACATTGGGAATATGTCTACGAATTTTCATTCAAATAACTGTATCCAAACCGGAAATATAGCCAAGTAAGTATTTAGTAAGGGCCTTTCACAATGCAAGGGAATCCTCTTAAGCATTTCTTCAATGCATATCTTTTAATTTGATGAAGCAATGAACATGCAATTTGGTGGAAATGCATAGAATGGTAATAGTGTTTGCCACAAATAGTTTTGACGTTTGTAGGACCAAGATAACAGGGTGTCCCTGAATAGCTGGAAAAGTAGCTAGCGCCTTTCATTCAGTTCCACCTTTAATTAGACCAATCCAAAAATAGATTTACAGGAAGCATTTCATTAATGCTGTGCACAATTCTTATCTATTGCTTATAAAATATATGTACAAAAAATATTCACTATGCATCAAAATTCTAAAAAACCCTCGTATTGCGGGCGCAGCCCTCTGTACGCCGGTATTTTTTATGAATTTACGCTGTCAGCAAGAAATCATCGTATCAACGAAAATAACAAACAATCTTTTGTGAACACCTAGTAAAATTATGTGTAATCAAATTCAACACTTCCAATAGTTCTTAGCTAAGTATACTCGAAAGTATTCGTAAATTTCATTTCTAAGCTTAGGCAGTTTCTATATGTTTACCTTTATTACAGGAAAACATATCTCCACAACGAAAAACAGTGGAACACTTTTGTCCGTAAAAACCAGTGAAAGGTGGAATTCGTTTATAAAATTTCTAGAATGGTATTTTAGGCAGTGTTTAAACAACTTCTAGCTCGGTACCTATTAAATTAAAAATTTAGGGATGTTTTGGCTAGATGTAGATATCTCGCCTGACCAGCTAACATCCCTGAAAATTTTCTTTCGTGTCAAAATTTGGAGCTTCCAATATTGCTTTTTTAGCCCTAGAAAGATAATCTAGGTCGAATTGACGCACAGAAAATTTTTATTATACATATCTCATAAGCGAAGCTACATAATTTGGTGGTTCCAACATTTAGATCAGGTCATATCAATATGCGATACTACGTGGCAAAATTATTAGCGTGAATGCCACACAGTCTTTAATATTAGCGTCGAATCGACGTATGATTATCTTTTATGTCAGCAAAAAATTTATACCAAATTTGCACTGAAAAATAATACTTTCAAATTGATATTTTTATAAATCTTTATGTAAAAACTTTTTTTTTTACTAAGATACAAGCTGGCCCGGCGAACTTCGTATCGCCTCAACTTTTAAATGTTACCGATGTGTGAGTGCGGCAAAAGTACTGAGCTCCGCGAATGTGTTGAGGAGATACAGGCATAGTCTAAGAAAATTGAGCCAAAATATGGCCATCGAACGGCATGATCTTGAACATATTGCTTTTAGAAGAGGTCTAAAATAGAAAATAGTCTAATTTATTTTTTAGTCTAGCACCGAATTTCCCAATCAAATTCTAATGTGTTATGTATATCATTGCAATGGAAATTTTATGTAGTCTTGTCCTCATATCATTTTTGTGTATCTTTTGCCATTTTTTAAATAATCCCAAAAAACCGAAAAATTACCCCCCTTTCCCCATTTTTATAAGGTTGCGGACCCCCATTCGCTTGGGACTTTTTTTTCCATAATCCGGGGGCCATTAACCATCCTGCAAAAAAGATTCCAATGTAGGATTTTTGCCGACCAAATATCCTAACTTTCTAAGACTAACAAAAGCATCACAAAATGAGCTGCCTTGTTGATTTTTCTCGGTCGATTTTCCAGATGTGTCTCCTACTGAGGATAGCACTTAGTCAGATGTTTATTTGGAAAATACACAAAAATCCGCTAATCTGCGAAAAGGATGTGGGAAATCATTTTGGCATTGACGATTTTTTTTTGCAGATATTTCAGTAGGAATAGGGGTTCTTGTGCTGAAGGGGACCGAATTACTGAGATCCGCCAATTCGTGCACAGAAACAATGTCCCAGATATCAAATGCTATTGGGTCATTGGTGGTGTAAGCCATTGAGAGGGGTTTCTGAAATCCGTTCCAAGAATATTGGCGATGGATCATGGAATTAGTCCTATTTTCTGAAACACGGTAATCCGATCAAGAAATATAGGCCAACGTATGGACAAATTACTGCCTTCATAACTTTCCAGATGTTTCGTTAGCAATAGCAGCATAGCTATTTGGGTTGGTTATAAATTCGGGAAAAGGAATCACAGAAATGTTAACATTCATTCAAGAGATACGTACTCGTATATAGGCAAAAGTTGTACACCAAGTAATTTTGTATTGACAAATTTTGTAAATTTTTCGTTAGAAATTCTGGTCATCAATTATATGGAAGCAGTGTAGGGTGGAGTCTACCGAAATTGAATAGAAATAGGCAGCAGAATGTTAAAAAGAGTTTTCATCATAATCTTGCTCACTGTAAATTTTCTACATGTTGAAATCCGCTAATTCGGTCAGTTGATGTTGGAGATCAATCTGGTGGGGCAAATTTCCTTAACTCCTAAACTGTACTCATTGTGAACTTTGCACATGCTTGAATGCTTGTTTCGCTATTTAGGGTGTCGTTTCGCCCTACTTTCAGATGTAACTACACGGGTGCTGCAAAATCACTAAGGTCATCAATTTTGTTTGTAAAAAGCATAAGAAAACGAGACCGAGGCTAATTTCGGGCGCGGCCGAAATTTGAATACCCTTCACTCTCCTCGGGCTAAAAGTTTTTTGGGGCAAACCTATGACTTGTATTTAATCCTTCCCCATTCTTTTCCTTCTGTTTTCGCATAATATTTGATATTGACAAATTCTGTGGCGTCGATAAAACAATATTTGTGTGAGGTTTGGTTGGAATAAGTGGTAAAATAAAAAAAAATATCTCAGAAAACTTTATTGGGGGGATGCGGGAGCATGGTCCCATAGTACGATTCCATTTGTTTTACTTTTTTTTTGTTTTGGTAAAGACGCATTGAGGTTTTTTTAAATTGGTGTAGAAAAAATGTTTCTTAGAAGATCCAAAATGGGGAGGTTGGGCTTGTATAGTAGCCCCATGACTCCATAGTCCGATTATTTATGGCATCAATTGAAGTGCACTTTTACGAGCTTTGGTTGAAAGTGGTGCACAAATAAAAAAGTTGTTCGTAGAAGAACTCAATTTAGGGGGTTGGCTTTGTATGATAGCCCCATGACCCCATCGTCCGATTCCATTCATTTTTACACATGTTTTGTGGCATCAAATGAAATGCACTTTTATGAGGTTTGATTGAAATTGGTGGACAAATAAAAAAGTTTTTCTTAGAAAAACTCAATTTGGGGGCTGGGTTTGTATGGCAGCCCCATGACCCCACGGTCCGATATTAGCGATTCAAACATACAAACTGCCTGCAATAAAAAGAAACATGTGTGCAAAATTTCAGCTCGATAGCTTTTAAACTGGCCGAGTAAAACGCGTAGCAACAGACGGACAGACGGACAGACGGACAGACGGACAGACAGACAGACGGACATCGCCCAATCGACTCAGCTCGTCATGCTGATCATATATATACATATTTTATATGGTCGGAGATGCTTCCTTCATTGCGTTACAAACTTCATGACAAAGTTAATATACCCTTTACTCTACGAGTGAAGGGTATAATGAGGAAATGAGCAAACTCTTTTAGTAATTTTCTCCTGCCTATTTTTCTGATTCGGCAGTAGCAATTCTTTTATCGTGAAAGTAAGTCATTTAGTGGCAATAGATATGGCAAAACCAATTCAGTTATTGCAAGTGGGAGTTTTTCAGTTGCATGTAGAAATTTGCTTAAATAGACAATTCTATACCTTCAAGCAATTGCTTCAATAGTAGACTACTGGCCAATTTTTCAAATTGTGAAGAGTTGTTCCCATTAAAGAAAAAAACAGTACAAAATGGTCATTCATCCATCATCCTGAAATCGACAAAGAAGGAAATTAAATGCATACATTGGCAACTGGACTGTGAATTCCAAATTTCCAGCGGCTTATAAGCTATCCTGCTGCTCCTGGTCATCAATTTGGGAGGAGGGGATGGAATTTACGGAAGTCCGTTCATGATATAGTCAAAACGTACATAAATAATTTTTGTATTGGCAAATTTTGCAGAATTTTTGGCAGGTGTTCCACGTAGTTGGTGCTTTCACAATTTTTCTCGGGTCAATGTCGCAGATGTCTAAATAGGTATTCTGCTATTGAAGATAGAAAATCATTCGCTGCTGATAAGAGCGGTTATAAATCAGGCGAGGGACAGAATAGAACAAAATCCGCTTCATAAATTAACACGTTGCAAATTTTTCGCATGTTGCAACTTTCTCAAGTGTCAATCCAGTCAAAGAAATTTATTGAAATCCGCAAATATTTGACGACAATTATTAAATTTTCAGAAAAATTTGTTTTCATAATTTTGCCTTTTGTGAATTTTATTCGTTTTTCAATAGCAGTTATTCTCTTCTTCTGGGTATAGACATATCCGATAGACCTCATCTTACTGAAATCCACTAATCTTTTCAGACGATAAAGACAAAGGTATGAGAAAGAAGTATTTGTACAATATTGGTTAGTAATTGTAGTTTTGACTATGTTCTAATGGATATGTATTTTAGTATGGGTGACCATATACCCTTCACTGGGTAGAGACCAATGATTTGGAGTAAGCTTACTGAAATTCTGTAATTCGTTTAAAAAATATCAGAAAAGCTTGTGAAACACAACTAAAAAAACACCAGAATAGCTATATGGATCCGGTGAGGCAAATCTTCTGAAATCACCTATTACTTAAAAATAAAGCCTAAAATTGGCTCTTCTTTTCGAAGCGGAGTCTTTCTTCAATATACTTTGGCTAATAGAATCTTGCCGACCGCCAAACATGCATTGGCTTTTCCTTTCAGGAGATAAATGCAAGTTTTGTGAAAACATTATTCTTTTTTTTCTCATTGTGAATTTCTTTGTGTTTCATTCAAATATTCAGGGTGAGGATTAAATCAGCGGGGCAATATTCCAAAATTATGTCAAGACATTCAAGAAATATAACCCAAAATATAAAAAAACTCATTGTGAATTGTTGCTGATTGTGAATGTTCGGCTTATTTCAATGGGTAGGCCAAATCCAGTGGAATCAATTTACTGAAATCCAGCAATTCATTTAGGAATTGTTCTTATAATTTGGTCATTGTGAATACATATTTTGTGTTTCATTCAGATAGTCAGGGTGAGGATTAGATCAGCAGGGCAATATTCCAAAATTATGTCAAGCCATTCAAGAAATATAACCCAAAATATAAAAAAAAACTCATTGTGAATTGATGCTGATTGTGAATGTTCGCCTTATTTCAATGGGTAGGCCAAATCCAGTGGAATAAATTTACTGAAATCCAGCAATTCATTTAGGAACTGTTTTTATAATTTGGTCATTGTGAATACATATTTTGCATGTTTCAATAATTACTCTGCTATTCGTGGAGGAGACCTAATCGGTTCCAATTCTGTTCGTTTAACGATAATAAAGACAAAATTATGAAAAAACAAGGGGGCTTCGCCCCCTGCTCGCTTCGCTCGCCAACCCCCGGGGCCGAAGCTAATTTCGGGCGCGGCCGAAATTTGGATACCCTTCGCTTGGGCTGAAAGTTTTTTCGGGCGTACTTATGACTTGTATTTAATCCCCCTCCTCATTCTTTTTCTTCCGTTTTGACAAAAGTTTTGGGCTTGGTTGAAATAAGTGGACAAATAAAAATATTTACTCGGAAAATTTTATTGGGGTTGCCGGAGCATGACCCCACAGTACGATTCCATTCGTTTTGAACTTTTTAGTTGCTTTGATAAAGACACATTAATTCAAGGTTTTGTGAAATTGGTGTAAAAAAATGTTTCTTAACCCATTATTTGCGATCCAATGGGAATTATTTGATGAAAATTGGTGTAATATGTTGTCTTCGATCCTAGATTCAGAATTTGTAACTATTTTTTTCGTATGACCTCAGGGGTCCTTTCCAGGACATGTGTCAAAAACGACACACCCGCACTACAGCGACACAAAATTTGCAAGGGAAAATCTTATCTACTTTCTTGAGAAAAATGGTTTACATAATGAAAATAAATGGGAGTGAATATTTTACTATACAGTCTTGACTCGGTAATCCGGATCTCCTTTAATACGGATATCACGCTAATCCGGACCACTAAATGTTTCCCCTACGTATTCTATAGTCCGGATTTCGGCACCAATTTTGACCCTATAGTCCGGATATTTATACCACGCTCTGTGGCTTACTTGGTTGAGTCGCATTTTACGATGCTAGTAATCTAGAGGTCCGGAGATCGAATTTCGGCGTGGTCCAAAAATTCCGTACATGTGCGGATAGGAAATTATAGTGCTTGCAGCATTATATACACTCCGAAATGATATGCAATGTAACGTTGACTCGAAATTGCCTGTAAACGGCTGAGTTAACGCACCATGGCCCCACATTGGACTATACGGTACTGGGAACAAGTCCGGATATTTGAGATTTTCAGGGTGAAATGGTAAATTTGGTCCCGTTCTTTTTGACGGGACGGTTTGGCAAATGACATGATGCTGACTAATTTCAAAGAAATAATACATTTATCGGCTTTTGTTCTTCTTATTTATTTATTTGGACTGTTTTTCCTCAGAAAAAAAAAATGATTGCGCTAATCCGTATGTTCCGACGGCCCGGATTACCCCTTGCAATAATTGATCCGGATTATCGAGTCAAGAGTCTACTTAATATACTTTATTTACGTCCGGGAGGTTAGTAGGTTATGCAAAAAAGCATTCATTCATTTGAAAAATCTTGTTTTCATATTGCCCATATTATTTCGAAAAAAAACAGCCTTATTTTCCACATTGTTTGGAAACAATATATTTATTGTCTGCGATGCCTGCGATGGTTTACATTGGGAATTACTGGGAGTAGGATATAGAATATATTAGCTGCCCGCATACTAAGATATAGCCTCCAAAAATAATGGAGTATTCAAACGTGAGAGGAGATGCTGAACTGCATCTCCCCGATCGGTTTTTCATGATACATACATCAAGTATAAAATCATTCACCTTTATGTTTTGCCATAATGATACGATTTACGAAATATTTATTGCCCGAAAGCATGTGGGTGTATGGGCAGATACCAAAGATTCAAAAAGTACTCATCTGGTTACTTGAATCGAATCGTTTCGATACCGAGTAAAGTAGAAAGAAAAGTATCGATACCAGAATTCTTTGGTATCGAAACAGAAGTATCGACACTTTACTTGTATCGGAATGTCGTTGGAGTGCTTCTCATACATTGATTTCCAAGTCAATTATGAAAATAACAAATCCCAGTTTCAAGAATCACATAACGTACTTGATGCAAATATAACGCTGTTAATGCGCGGATGTGTCGTTTTCGCAAAATTTTTTGTAAATGCAACTTCTGAGTACTTTGCGTTACCCGCTTGAAATAATTTTTGACCAGTACAAAGAAAACAGTTCTAATTTACTTATCCAGGGGATATTTCATGAATTATATTAGCATTTTCTGAAACCAATATGGGGGGTTTGGTTTGCATGGCAGCCCCATGACCCCATCGTCCGATTTGATTCAATCTTACATATGTTTTGTGTCATCAATAGAAATACATTTGTGTGAAATTTGGTTGAAATCGGTGCACAAATAAAAAAGTTTTCTTAGAAGAACCTAATTTGGGGGGTTAAGTTTGTATGGCAGCCCCATGACCCCATAGTCCGATTTGATCCATTCTTGCATATATTTTGTGTTATCTATAGAAACACATTTGTGTGAAATTTGGTTGAAATTGGTACACAAATAAAAAAGTTTTTCTTAGAAGAACTCAAATTGGGGAGCTAGGTTTGTATGGCAGCCCCATGACCCAGTGATCCAATTTGGGTGAATCAAACATACAAACAGCCTGCAACAATAAGAAGCACGTGTGCAAAATTTCAGCTTGCTAGCTTCAATACTCGCCGAGTAAAACGCGTCGCAACAGACAGACAGACAGACAGACAGACAGACAGACAGACAGACAGACAGACGGACATGCTCCAATCGACTCCCCAAGTCACGCTGATCATATATGTATACTTTTTATATGGTCGGAGATGCTTCCTTTAATGCGTTACAAACTTCATGACAAAGTTAATATACCCTTTCACTCTATGAGCGAAGGGTATAATAATAATTGTGAATTGCTGCCTATTGTGAATTTCCTGTACATGCATATACCGCTTGTATAGACCAACCTGTTGGGGTACACTTACTAACAATCAGTAATTCGCCCAAGAAATACAGGAAAAAGTATGTTTGTCTTTATACTTCCGCTCATTGTGAATTTCTCATGTGCATCGATAGTTGTTCCTTCAATTGGGCTAAACACCAATCCTGTGGAGAAAATTTACTGGAATCCGCTGATACAATCAAGAAATATAAGCAGAAAAGGCCAAAAAACAAACCTATTGTGAATTTTGGCTCATTGTGAATTTTTTGAATGTTTCAATAGTTATTATGTTATTCCGGCCCGAACCAAATCCAACGAACCAAAAATCATGAAAATCGGTTCAGCCGTTCTCGAGTTATAAATGGTGTAACTAACATGACTTTCTTTTATATATATATAGATTTAATTGGGAAAAGAGTTATTTTATCTAGAATTTTGTGCAGTTTCAGAAAGTCAAGTCAAATCTCTAATTAAATATTTAGATGTTTGGCAAATAGTGATTTCGAGCTTTTTGACAATATTAACAAAAAATGCTAAAACTTTATAACGGTTAAAGATAGGGGGTCATGTGGAACATTAATTCTACTCAAATCAGTTGTGCTATCATCCAGTATTGTATGTACCATGAGTCGTGAGAAACCCTGTATCAAGAGGCTGACAACCGTATCACACTCCGAGTTCAGTTTCAGTTGTCTTTGAATCGTTGTCGACTACACACGGTAGTAGTCAACGCACCATGCTCAACTATGAACGACAAAAAATACGTAAAATGTACTAACAAATTAGAATTTTATTAGAAAATTCGGCGATAGACCAACAAATAAATTAGAATATTTTCATTTTAGACCTTTTTACAAAGCTACATAGCTCTTTAAAAAACGTTAGCTCAGCCATGTAATTTTGTGCGACTATTTGCATTAAGTTGAAAGTTTAGTTGCTCCGACCGAAGGCCCCCATTATCCCCCATTTGTATTTGGCAAAACGGCATGACCATAACTTTCCTAAAATTGGAGCGGAGAGCTAAATTTTGGTTTGTTGCCATTGGAGGGCACCATCACCCCACCCACCAAAAATCAGCTCAATAGGATAGAAACTAAGGGTACCTCCCATACAAAGTGACGCAAGAAAACTTCCCAACTAGCATTTTTAGTAGCGAAAATGTTGAAACCACTCCAATATACGCTTTAAGAGTAGCAGTTACCGTCGGTCGTTCCGTAATAAGCACCTTTTTGTCACCGAAATGTCACTAATATGGGAAATGAATAGTTTCGTGCCGAGGAAAATGCCTAATTTTATCTAATTTTATTATGTTTTGTAACATCACATAATCAACTGAGATTTGATTCTAAGAAATCCAAACCAGTTTTATTTCCTTTGTTATAGTTAGGACTAAGTACGAGTGACCTGCAAACGTCTTTCTAAATATATTTGTTCAGGAAATTTACGAATAATGGAGAATGAAATGAGTTTTGCGCTTGAAAATTCCCTATTTCCTTCCACCTATTTCCCTAAATATGCAAACTAATATTGGGCTAAAATCTACAAAAAAAGCGCCAAAAATTTCCCCAAAGATGTTGAAATTGGAAAATGCGATCAAACTTTCTACTAGATGAACGTCAAGAAAATAGGAAGGCAAAAAATAAGAAAATAAGGGAAAAACAGGTTTGTACTAATACCACCTCAAAATATGTCTACTTAAAAACGCGCCCAGTATATCTACAAAAATGATATGAATGCTTTTATTGTTTGAAAATGCTAGTATAGAACTAGTAGAATGACTCTATGGATAAAAATTTCACTTTTTCTAAAAAAATAAAAATGTTTTCTTAGTAGGTCCAGCCAGACCTATTGGGTACAGAATATGCATATTGAAGTAGGTGCCGACAGAAGGGTTAAATCCCTTGTTGGTAGCGCAGAAGCACGCTATTCGTTTAGTATGCAATAAAAATAGGCTTCAAAATAGTTTTCCTCTATTTAAAAATTTAAATATACTTCCACTGATTCACTAACACCCTAGACAGACGACGCTAGATAAACATAATTAACTCTTGATTATGTTTAACTAATTTGTGTGTCATGTGCTTATTGCCTTTATGATACTCGAAAAATTTAATTTAAACATCATTATCACAACGTCATTAAAATTAAATGATGTTTACTCGTCGAGTAATCCGGTCTCGACTACTTAAAAAATATTGGAAAACTGGAAGTAACAGCTGATTTGTCCTGTCAGTAGATGCTAAATTTAAATTGAATGGTGGCAGATTTAACTTTGAAAAGGTAATAAAATACAAATTATTTAATTCTAAGCATTCTGAATTGAACAGAATTTATTTTTAGCTCAGTAAAACGGAAAAAAGGCGGGAGGACGACGCTTTTAATTGTCAACTTAAGGAAGTACATTTTTATGCAGTAAAAACTGTGAAGAATTTTTATTGATGAAGTGAGAAGTGAAAGTATGTATGTAGAACTGGAGAAGGTATGATCGCTACGTTTATTAATAAATTACCAATTTTGTTCTTGTTTAATCTTATTAAGGAAGAATCCTGTCAAATTGAAATGGAGCCAGTCCTGTCTTGTTGTGGAGAGAAAAAATAACGCAGTGAACGAACCAGTTATATACTACTTTTTCTTACTTTATATAATTTTATACTAACAGTATTGTACAACTCGATAGTTCTTGTAATAAAGTATAAAAATCAATAGCAAAAGAAATAATGTTGGTTTTTTAAGGATTTACTTGCCAATACGAACTTGTATTTATTCGAATTGATATTCTAGGATTACTTATTATCTCGATATCAAATTTTTTAGTTTAATTTTGTGCAAATCGTATACTAAATCGTATACTAAATGCATATCAGTTGCATAGAAATCCGGACTCTAGTTTGTGAATTATTTTACATTGACAGTTGAAATGAAATTGCATTTTTTACTCGTGTGTCACTAGATGTAGTTAAACATACACCCTGGACAGACGATTGTAGTTAAACATACTTGAGTTAATGATATTTGAATTCAAGCATGTTTAAAGTCGTCTAGTGACACACGACTAAAATACTTAATTACATTTGAACTGTCAAAAGAAAATATTTTACTAATTAGAGTCCGGATTTTCATGCAATTGTTTTTAATAGTATGAATTGTTGGTTTAACTATTTATTTATATTTTTTTTATAGTCGAAAACTTGTTATTGCATTTATAATTTTACAAGAGGTATAATCAAATACAGTTTGCGTTTTGCTTTTTTGCTCTCTAAAGTAGTAATAGTCTGTTATGTTAGAAATAGAATGGAAACAATGCATTTTAAATGGGTGGCAGCTTATTTTTTTTTTAGGTGAGTCTACCCATTTAAAATGCATTGTGCTGCTTTCTTCGGCAGCATTCAACGTGTCTAATGCTTGAAATAGATTAGACGCGTTGAATGCTGCCGAAAAAGGCAACACAATGCATTTTAAATGGGTGACATCATGTACATGTACAAAATAGCCTTTCCTGCCATTCATTAAAAATGCATCGAGCCATTCTATTTCTACCATAATCTGTTACAAGCATGATCGTAGGCTAGATCAGTGCGGACAGAAACCGCAACTAAATAAAATATTTAAGTGCTTTTAAGTATTGATTTCGAAAAAAAAAGTAGGGATTTAGGACTCTCAGTTTCAATAGATATCAAATAAATCAAGTTTTAGTGTTGAGTTAATAAATAAACACCACACAAACTTTTTTTCTCGCTGTTTATTACAGGCACTTATATTAATATTACAATAATTGTCGAGCTTAGAACTAGAGTTATATAATAGCAGTTTAAACAAAAAAAAGTAGAAGTGATTAGATCCGTTCTATTTTGATTCTGTAGGATTATCCATGAAGAAAATTTACGTTGCACTGGAGACTAGACTGTTCTGCAGCTAAAAATAACACACGTACGAAGCTAATAACATATGTACATACATAATGTATATTGTGTTCTTTGTTGATGCTGCACAAAAAATCGGCTCCTTAAGTTACAAGCTAGGAATGTCATCCTACCGCCAAATTGTCCGCTTATTAGTGAGCTGAAACAAATTGTGTTCGATTCAAAATGCTTAAAATTAATTATATATTATTATTTTTACCTTTTTAAGGACGTATTCTGCCATTTTTCGCTTAAAATTTAGCATGACGTGACAGCCCAAATCAGCTGTTACTTCCAGAATTCCAATATTTTTATAGTAGTCGAGACCGGAATACACGACGAGTAAACATCATTAAATTTTAATGACGTTTTGATAATGATATTTAAATTAAGTTGTTCGAGTATCATCAAGTGAATGAGCACAGGACATACGCATTAGTTAAACATAATCAGGAGTTAATTATGTTTAACTCGTGTCGTCTGTCTAGGGTGATACACCCTAGACAGACGACACGAGTTAAACATAATTAACTCCTGATTATGTTTAACTAATGCGTATGTCCTGTGCTCATTCACTTGATGATACTCGAACAACTTAATTTAAATATCATTATCAAAACGTCATTAAAATTTAATGATGTTTACTCGTCGTGTATTCCGGTCTCGACTACTATAAAAATATTGGAATTCTGGAAGTAACAGCTGATTTGGGCTGTCACGTCATGCTAAATTTTAAGCGAAAAATGGCAGAATACGTCCTTAAAAAGGTAAAAATAATAATATATAATTAATTTTAAGCATTTTGAATCGAACACAATTTGTTTCAGCTCACTAATAAGCGGACAATTTGGCGGTAGGATGACATTCCTAGCTTGTAACTTAAGGAGCCGATTTTTTGTGCAGCATCAACAAAGAACACAATATACATTATGTATGTACATATGTTATTAGCTTCGTACGTGTGTTATTTTTAGCTGCAGAACAGTCTAGTCTCCAGTGCAACGTAAATTTTCTTCATGGATAATCCTACAGAATCAAAATAGAACGGATCTAATCACTTCTACTTTTTTTTGTTTAAACTGCTATTATATAACTCTAGTTCTAAGCTCGACAATTATTGTAATATTAATATAAGTGCCTGTAATAAACAGCGAGAAAAAAAGTTTGTGTGGTGTTTATTTATTAACTCAACACTAAAACTTGATTTATTTGATATCTATTGAAACTGAGAGTCCTAAATCCCTACTTTTTTTTTCGAAATCAATACTTAAAAGCACTTAAATATTTTATTTAGTTGCGGTTTCTGTCCGCACTGATCTAGCCTACGATCATGCTTGTAACAGATTATGGTAGAAATAGAATGGCTCGATGCATTTTTAATGAATGGCAGGAAAGGCTATTTTGTACATGTACATGATGTCACCCATTTAAAATGCATTGTGTTGCCTTTTTCGGCAGCATTCAACGCGTCTAATCTATTTCAAGCATTAGACACGTTGAATGCTGCCGAAGAAAGCAGCACAATGCATTTTAAATGGGTAGACTCACCTAAAAAAAAAATAAGCTGCCACCCATTTAAAATGCATTGTTTCCATTCTATTTCTAACATAACAGACTATTACTACTTTAGAGAGCAAAAAAGCAAAACGCAAACTGTATTTGATTATACCTCTTGTAAAATTATAAATGCAATAACAAGTTTTCGACTATAAAAAAAATATAAATAAATAGTTAAACCAACAATTCATACTATTAAAAACAATTGCATGAAAATCCGGACTCTAATTAGTAAAATATTTTCTTTTGACAGTTCAAATGTAATTAAGTATTTTAGTCGTGTGTCACTAGACGACTTTAAACATGCTTGAATTCAAATATCATTAACTCAAGTATGTTTAACTACAATCGTCTGTCCAGGGTGTATGTTTAACTACATCTAGTGACACACGAGTAAAAAATGCAATTTCATTTCAACTGTCAATGTAAAATAATTCACAAACTAGAGTCCGGATTTCTATGCAACTGATATGCATTTAGTATACGATTTAGTATACGATTTGCACAAAATTAAACTAAAAAATTTGATATCGAGATAATAAGTAATCCTAGAATATCAATTCGAATAAATACAAGTTCGTATTGGCAAGTAAATCCTTAAAAAACCAACATTATTTCTTTTGCTATTGATTTTTATACTTTATTACAAGAACTATCGAGTTGTACAATACTGTTAGTATAAAATTATATAAAGTAAGAAAAAGTAGTATATAACTGGTTCGTTCACTGCGTTATTTTTTCTCTCCACAACAAGACAGGACTGGCTCCATTTCAATTTGACAGGATTCTTCCTTAATAAGATTAAACAAGAACAAAATTGGTAATTTATTAATAAACGTAGCGATCATACCTTCTCCAGTTCTACATACATACTTTCACTTCTCACTTCATCAATAAAAATTCTTCACAGTTTTTACTGCATAAAAATGTACTTCCTTAAGTTGACAATTAAAAGCGTCGTCCTCCCGCCTTTTTTCCGTTTTACTGAGCTAAAAATAAATTCTGTTCAATTCAGAATGCTTAGAATTAAATAATTTGTATTTTATTACCTTTTCAAAGTTAAATCTGCCACCATTCAATTTAAATTTAGCATCTACTGACAGGACAAATCAGCTGTTACTTCCAGTTTTCCAATATTTTTTAAGTAGTCGAGACCGGATTACTCGACGAGTAAACATCATTTAATTTTAATGACGTTGTGATAATGATGTTTAAATTAAATTTTTCGAGTATCATAAAGGCAATAAGCACATGACACACAAATTAGTTAAACATAATCAAGAGTTAATTATGTTTATCTAGCGTCGTCTGTCTAGGGTGTTAGTGAATCAGTGGAAGTATATTTAAATTTTTAAATAGAGGAAAACTATTTTGAAGCCTATTTTTATTGCATACTAAACGAATAGCGTGCTTCTGCGCTACCAACAAGGGATTTAACCCTTCTGTCGGCACCTACTTCAATATGCATATTCTGTACCCAATAGGTCTGGCTGGACCTACTAAGAAAACATTTTTATTTTTTTAGAAAAAGTGAAATTTTTATCCATAGAGTCATTCTACTAGTTCTATACTAGCATTTTCAAACAATAAAAGCATTCATATCATTTTTGTAGATATACTGGGCGCGTTTTTAAGTAGACATATTTTGAGGTGGTATTAGTACAAACCTGTTTTTCCCTTATTTTCTTATTTTTTGCCTTCCTATTTTCTTGACGTTCATCTAGTAGAAAGTTTGATCGCATTTTCCAATTTCAACATCTTTGGGGAAATTTTTGGCGCTTTTTTTGTAGATTTTAGCCCAATATTAGTTTGCATATTTAGGGAAATAGGTGGAAGGAAATAGGGAATTTTCAAGCGCAAAACTCATTTCATTCTCCATTATTCGTAAATTTCCTGAACAAATATATTTAGAAAGACGTTTGCAGGTCACTCGTACTTAGTCCTAACTATAACAAAGGAAATAAAACTGGTTTGGATTTCTTAGAATCAAATCTCAGTTGATTATGTGATGTTACAAAACATAATAAAATTAGATAAAATTAGGCATGCATGCATACACCCTAGACAGACGATTGTAGTTAAACATACTTGAGTTAATGATATTTGAGTTCAAGTATGTTTAACGTCGTCTAGTGACACACGAATAAAAAATGAAATTACATTCGAACTGACATAAGAAATTATTTCCGTCACTAGAGTCCGGATTTTCGTGCAACTGACTTTTTTTTTAAACTTTGGAAACGTAGTTTAGGTATAGAATAAATTTCCAGCCAAAAATAATATTTCTGTGCTTTCAAATATTGATACCGAGAAAATAAGTAGTAGAATAGGATATAATAAAATTCATCAAATAATGGCAAATTTTAGTAATGAGAAAATAAGCAAAAGATCTGAAATAAGAACAACATTTTATTTGTTTTGATTTTTATTAAATGCATCCACTGATGTTTTTTTATATTTTTACAAAAACCGACACCGAGCTTTACTATTTTTGCATTTTTTGCTCCAGAACAGGTAGTTTTAATTATGTCAATTGGGCAAGAGTCTTCCTATGTATATGTTTGTACATTCATATGTAGGATTATTGCAGAACAACATTTGTATGAAAAGTTGGTTAATTTTCTCCAGTTCTGGAAGTAAATAAAACATTATCAACGGAACTATCCACGTCCAACGGATCGCGCGCTTTCCATCTTCACCATTCCTACATTTTT
This sequence comes from Microchrysa polita, assembly GCA_949715475.1. Taxonomy (NCBI): domain Eukaryota; kingdom Metazoa; phylum Arthropoda; class Insecta; order Diptera; family Stratiomyidae; genus Microchrysa; species Microchrysa polita. The sequence continues at coordinate 116,854,440 of OX454416.1, read as the reverse complement.
TCGCATTACTGCAGAAAAATTCGGCTCTTTAAGAAGGAAGAAGAAAGACGCCATCGTAGCGCCAAAGTGTTCGTTTTTTATTGAGCTGAAATAAATTGTGTACAATTAGTAACGCTTAAAATACATTAGCTATTATTTTGTTACCTTATTTTCAACAAATTTCGCCATCGTTCGCCTATATTTTATTTAAACTGACAGGACGAATCAGCTGATCGTTCCAGTTTTCCAATATTTTCAATGTAACTGAGACCGGATTACACGACGAGTAAATATCATTAAATTTAAATGACGTTGTGTTAATGATGTTTAAATTAAATTTTTCGAGTATCATCAAGTGGATAAGCATATGACAGACGAATTAGTTAAATATAATCAAGAGTTAATGATGTTTATCGTGTGTCGTCTGTCTAGGGTGATACGTATTTTTCGAACTTCACGGCTTCCTAAAGAAAAATCTCAGATTTTTTTATTGATTATAGTTCAAACTGAATTCTGACGACATTATTACATTATAAATAGAAAATTTTTAAAAGAATTACATATTTACACTTTTCACCTGCAGGAAAAAATGGGGTGGAAATCTATAGGTCTGGCCAGAGCTATTGGGTATCAAAAAGCACTATAAATTGAAATTCGTTAAAAACATGCTCAAAACTTCAAAAGAGTTTTTCGAATTTTTTAAAAAACCAATTTAGTTTGTCATCTAGAGTAATACCAAGGTACCTATATGTTGAGACCACTTCAATATTAAAACATTTCTCCGAACAAGCAGCATTTGAAGAGAACGTAACCGGATTGTTATAGGGAGGATTAAGTACAAATCGCTTGCAGCTATGGTGATGATACCAGAAGTTATAAGGTATGGATGAATCGACGTTATGATTGAAAAACATAATTTTCGTTTTATCGCTGATTACCAGCTTATGAGCCGTAAACCAAGACCTAATAATATCAAGATCGTGATTCATATCGCAGAGAAGATTTAAAATTGATTCACTTCTGAAGGCGCAGGCTAGGTCATCAGCAAAAGCAATCGGTATACTTTTAAATTTTTGTAACAGGAGCGAATTCACAAAAATAAGAAAGAGAAGTGGACCTAGGACAGATCCTTGTGGAACACCTATATTTATCTCCCTCCATCTCCAAAATATGGAAGCCTTAGCTCCCTCCAGGAAAAGATCGTGGTTGCGCCACTGCGTTCATGCTTTAAGCATTTCGAACTTTCAGATGATAGTGTAAAATTAAAATTCCGCAAAAGCGCACTATAGAGCCTAACCTCATTATTCAAGAAACTACAGGTGTTGAAATCAGATTTGACAGTTATGCCGAGTTTCATACTTGGAAATTCCGCTTTTGGGGACTTTGTTTTTGATTGGTTGCACCCCAAGTCGTTGCCCCTGATACTCAAATGAGCGACGATATCATGTTTTTTTCAGTTCATCAAACGAAAAAAAGTTATTGCCCAGACTGGTAGTAGTCTGGGTGATTTAGCGGTAAGTTCGCTGGTCGTCGCTTGGCCTCGAGTCCCACTAGGGGTATGGCATCAGTTCCTGATGATTTTCGGATCCACGATACATGTGACGAACTATAATTTCACTCATATATAAAACGGAATCACAAATAGGCATAGTCACTAAAAAACCTGCATTCAATCTCAATGTTGCGCGCTCCCGCCAGTTACTCATTTCATTCATTTTATTTGTTCTTGTGATCAATGTTCAACACCTCTGGGAACCATCCCTGTTCTTACAAGCTCTTGTTCGTTCGCATTTGGTCATGATTATTTCTTGCGTGAATAAGCCTCAATTTTTGTTCTGCTCTTCACTTTGAATTTAATAATTGCACACAAAAAAGAAGAACATTATCCCACAAAAGGCGCACTCCAAACACATACAAAAAAGCGAATAATCCAAAACAAAAGACATGAAAATGATACAATAGGTGCTTCAGAAAAATTATATAGAGTATCAAACATTACCGTCCGAATATAATCTGTTGGTACTACATCAGTGCGCGATTAGAGAGGATAGTAGACCAGACCAGAGTCAAAAGCCGCCCACGGTGCATGCATGCATGTGTTCCGAGAGGTGGGTGTATTGGGCAGTTTTGTAATTATTAAGATCGATCTGAAAAGATAATTTTCAAGAACGTCTTCCTTTTCTTTGATTTTTTTTTTGTGTCTTCTTGTGCGCGATCAGTGTGTTCCACGCCATATAAATGTGAAGCTAATGTAATTGCCAGTTGTTGCCATTATACAATTTCATGGATCGTCCGTCTTTCTGGATCGAATTTAAGAGCACTTTCAAACATATGTATGCAATGCGGGTACTAAACTAAACACACTTTGCTTTTCGTTCAATATCTTTTTTTCTTGGCATATTCTCAAGATAGTATACATAGATTGGAAGGTGAAATGAAATTAATCGATTCTTTGCACGCGCCTGTTGTGAAGTATGTTATTATTAAAAGCGAAAAGTAGATTAATGGCGAAGATAGTTAGATTTTATACTTATAATGTACGTGCAGGTCATTTGTGTACACTTATGTGCACTCTTGAATGGGACTGTTGAGGATGAAATCATCAAAAGATGATCATTGGACTCTTTTTGTTCTCAATGAATTTATATTCATTGTTCTGGTGAATTTTCGTATTGTTCGGCGTCGGATTATAATTTCCTGATTTTAATGCGATTGTGATGATAAGATTCGATTTAGTTGTTCAATCCGGGAGTGTAGTCTAACTCACCACTTTAGTTAGGTTTCCTATTAGCCGCCAGCCTCCCAGAAAATCATAGCGTAAGAGGAAAGATTAAAAACAAAATGGTGTGCTAAAAAATAGATCCTTGTGTTTTCTCCTACATGTTGCTAATCGATTTTCCATGTTATATCATATGTATATGGGTTTCAATTAGAGCGGGTAAATGTTTTCAGCCTGTAGCGGCCTGTTTATTTTGGTGGCTTCGCTCTAGTCTGTTGTTTACTATTCAGGCACTAATGCAAATCACCATGTCAAGTTACACGGCGCTATGTGCCACACAACAGATGCCACGATGCACATTCTGCATGAACGATTTGACAGTAAGGTTATTTCTCGCAGAAGTGACGTGCATTGGGCACCAAGAGCGTACGATTTGATACCGCTAGACTCTTGTGTGGTTTTCTAAAGTCGCAGGTACATATATGTCAATAACCTGCAATCGAGCGATGTCCACAAAGTCAATATAAACCAAGCCCTCGCTCAAATTCACCAGTTCAACATCTACCCGCCCTATTTGCTAAGCTCTGTATGTAGAAAATCGCTCACCGTAATATCCGAATGACATAATTTACGGGAAGCTTTTCCCCCGGATTGCGTCTTTTCGAATTGGCACCTATTGAAAATTTTGCTTATTCTTTAGAGCTACATGTCCTGCTTTTCACTCTAGCCCCCTGTCGTCCATTTAGACTGAAACGTCGAAGTTTCAACACACTTCATTGTATGTAGTTGCCCTTTGTATCCGTAATATGACAGTTCTTCTGACAGACAATATAAAATTGGATGGGTCAGGATGCTTAGTAGGTAAGTTAATTATAGTACGAATTGTTCACCAAACGGTTAATCGTGTGAGCTTCGGAGCTGGCGGCCCGAGCCTCGAAGGGGCTAGTTAGGGAGAACGGAGTGGTTTCATTAAATGATCTGCTGAACATGCGATAATTTATTAAAATAGAATTAACCCTCTGCTCAATATAAAATTCTGATCATCAATAAAATAAACCGTCAACGGCAAAAATAATCTTAACTAAAATTTTCTATCAGTGCCAAGCAACAATTGTTGCCTAGGCTTCAAAAAAAAAAGCAAATCGTTTTTTGTACCACAATTTAATTATTTCATAAAACTAAAAACCAAAAAAAAAACTGAAAAACTAAGAAAAAATGAAAACTAAAAACTACATATTTTGGATTTTTGCTTAGCTCTTAAAATTAGCGAAATTTCCTAGTCTTGCAACCAAAAATATAAGTCGATTCGATCTCATAATTGCCTCCACTTAGAATCGGTAGCATGATCTTCCAAAATTGTTAATGCCCCTGAGTTTATAAAACCGATATCGAGACGAAAAAAGCATCCCCGAGTGTGGCTTCTTTGTGTTTCATGGCTACGCCCACGAGTAAAAGTGTCCGGCAATTATCACTGGAGTATGGGTATTCGCATCGTAAACAATTTCGTCCACAAAATTTTCTAGAATGCATAACATCCACAGGACCAGTTTGCTACACATAGCCACGTTAATTCTTGTATTGGTCACAGCCTTCTGAGCGTCGATAGAGCCTTCTCTGTTACCGCGAAAGCAAATCTTATGCAGCTTGGTAGTGACTCCTATTTAGCTTTTAAAATCTTAATTGAGGATTAGTCCAGTCTGTTGCTTTGTAGTTGGCCCTAGAAACCTATTTAGATTATACGCAGTTGCGCTGTTTATCACAGGATGAAGCTTTGTGACCAGCTGGGATGATTGCAATGGGAAGCACGTTTGCTCACACCCTCATCCGCTGGCGATGGGGTATCCGAATTTTGATCAGATCTTCAATCTTTGGGTTTTTGGGTTGGAGATTCCTCCTCCGTTTCCATAGTCTTAATGAAATCGGGGGTCGTTCGCATGCTATTTATCAGCACCCTCTTGACTATGCATCCCTTGGCATATGCTGCTTTACCATGCATTATGAATGAATGAATGGTGTGAAACGATTGGAACGGATACAATGTTGATTCTTTCACCAAGGAGGTATCTGTTCGTCTCTACGCGTCAACGTACGAAGCAGCAGGATTCACCACAACGCCAATCTCTGTGACTTGTCGTCATTGAACAATCTTCCGATACTACGAATATTCATCTACGACAGCTTCTTCTTGCTCCGAATATGCCGCATGTTCAGCAGCCTTCGCCGAATTTATCACCTAATTTTGCGTCTAATTTGTTGTTTTCATCGCACTCGTATGATTCCCAATGTAATTGGCCGTATACGCAAAATAACAATCAACTACTTACGCTGAACTCAGTTGTGCCTCAGCAAAATTCTCGTCATCCATCTCCGCTGCATGTCAATCAGTTAACAGAATCGTCTACGGCGCTGCCAATTGCCAAGCTCACGGCGAACGACAATAAGGACCGTTGATCGGAACCTTAGTCTATTTGACAAAAAAGACGGCGGTGGTGTCCTAATGGCTGTTAAAAGTGCTTTCTCCAGTTCCCTTTGCGTTAACTTCTCACCGTCTCATGTTGTAGAGTTCGTACTTTCCTTAATTAAACCTTCCCCTTCAACTAATTTGCTTATGGCATGCGTATATATACCCTGTAGCTATCCCTTTAGTGTTTATTAAATCTTCTTTGCCGAATTTTCCTTTTTTGTCACAACATTCTTCCATCTGTCTAGTATTCTTGTTTGTGGAGATTTTAACCTGCCCTCTCTTCTTTGGACTTCAACTGATGTTGGCTGAGACATTATGCATTCAAATTCCTTTACTCTTGAACTTTTATCCTTTTTGTCTATCTGTAACCTAGCTCAAACTAACTTTGAAATCCGAGTGGTCGTATTTTGGATATGACCATGCATAATCTTTCACCGTCATGGTTTCTGTGCAGGTAAATCAACGGTCACAAATTTAGTTGAGTTTGTCGAGTATGTAGGAAAGTCCTTCAATAAACATTGCGATGTACATGTGATTTACACCGACTTTTCTAAAGCGTTTGACGCAGTGGATCATGGTATCCTTCTTCAAAAACTTGGCATTTCTGGTTTCCCTCCCATTGTTTTAGGTTGGTTAGCTTCGTACCTTATGGATAGAAGCTCATCAGTCGGTTTTAAAGATTTGGTTTCTTTGCCGTTTTACCCGTGCTCTGGGGTACCTCAAGGGTCAATATTAGGCCCATTACTTTTTTTGTTCTTCATTAATGACCTGCCTCCACTTCTGAAAAAACCATTATTTATTATATGCTGATGATTGCAAGCTATTCAAGTCGGTTTCAAGGCTGGATGACGCTATCTCGTTGGAAGCCGACCTGGATACCTTATCTGAATGGTGCCTTAGGAACGGTCTGCACCTAAATGTTTTTAAATGTGCTCAGATGATATATTCTCTTAAACCTTTTCCATTTTCCTATCGTTATCAAATTAATTCCCTTCCTCTTAAATGTGTTTCAACAGTTGACGACCTATAGGCGTAACCTTTGAAACTAAGCTGAAGTTCAACGTCCATATTGAAAATTTGGTTCTTAAAACATCTAAACTTTCTGGTTTCGTATTAAGATGTTCCAGTGATTTTCGTAACATTGGAACTGCTGTAAGACTATTCCTTTCGCTTGTACGCAGTTTACTGGAAGATGCGTCTGTTATTTGGTCACCATCTGCAGAACAAAACAGAACAGATTTAGAATCAGTTCAACGTAGATTCACTAAATCTTTATTTTTTAAATATGGAATACCTTACCTACAGTATCCTCAAGGTCTTATCTTTTTAAACATTATGTCCTTGGAGAAAAGAAGGTGTTTTCTTGACCTTTGTTTTCTTTACAAAATCTGCAAAGGGCTTATAATTACTTCTACAGTAGAGGATATTGTGTATAGACTTCCTAGTTATAGGACTCGTAGTGTAGCCATTTTTAACCCCCCAACTGTTTGTCTTTCCACTTACATGAACTCGTCTATTATCAGAATGATGCGCAGTTACGACGATTTGGAGCTTGGTCCGCTGCCTTCTTCCATTTATGCATTCAGGCGCGTTCTGTTGTCTAAATTAAATTAATATTTTATCAGTGATTATAAATATATTCTAGTTTCCATACTCGATTTTGCATGTACAATTAATTTCTTGCATTTTTAAGCTTACCTATTTAAATTCTTGAATTTTACGTTTTTGCTTTCTTACTCCTACAATTAGTTTAATAATATTTTTCATTTTTCCTCTTCTTTTCTATAACTTTAGTTCTATAGTTTCTTAAGGTGCTGTGTTATTAGAATTATTGTTGTTCTGTTCAGCTTGCCTATAATAATAAATAAATAAATAAATAAATCATGTGCATGCCTGTCGCCATCCCCCTTATAGTTACGTGATTCCTGACCCTATCACCACACCACTATGCATTGAGCTTGATCTTCGCATACATATTTCTAAGAACGTCTCTAATATTCGCAGATTTAATTTTCGTAGAGCTGATTATAATTCTCCACTGAGTTTGAGTTAGATTCAGTTGTCTGGTTAGGGTTAGGTACGATATCCCGAAGTTCAAATTCCCGCTTTTCAAAATCCCGACTTTCATAATCCCGCCACTTTAATATCCCGCCACTTTAAAATCCCGCTCGATTAAAATCCCGCCTAATCATAAGCCCGCCAACTTAATATCCCGCCATTTCAAAATCCCGAAATTTGAATTCCCGCTTTTCAAAATCCCGTTTTTTAATATCCCGTCATTGAAGGTAAGTATTCTTTCATAAATCGCGCGCGCGATTTATGAAAGAATACTTACCTTCAATGACGGTACTATACATTTTCCGCTAAAATGTTTTTGCAACAAGGCAGATTAGTCAGTAAATTATAGTTAGTTAGTATTTACTTATCAGTGAACTGTGATCAGTAAGATTGAACATAATATCGCAGTTAAAATACGTATAAAGTGAGTTCCAGCAAGCCATTTTACAATTAGATGTGAAAAAAACGAAAATAACTATTATTTTCACAGGATATCATGAGTGGAAATATTAATGTCGAAGTCGTGAAAAATAATAAAGGTGGTGACAATCCTGTGGTGGACGGGTTTCATTACCATCTTGAACGGAAACAAAAGGAAACATTTCGATGGGTTTGTGCCAAGAGAAAGTCACTTATTTGCAAAGCGAGAGTGCAAACAAAATTATCTGCTGAAAAACATAAAGGAAAGGATTATAACCTTTATAAATGGGGTATGAACCCAGTAGCTTGATTAGCTTACCTTTCATGAAAAACCCTACAGCTCATAAACATGAATTAATAAATTTGTACAAAACTGAACATTTTATTTATCGACAATTGAAATAAATTTTTTGACGGGATTTTGACGGAATTTTTTTATTAGCGGGATTTTGATATAGCGGGATTTTAAGATGGCGGGACTTTGAGATGGCGGGATTTTGAGAAGGCGGGATTTTGAAGAGACGGGATTTTTAATGGGCGGGAAATTGAAATGGCGGGATTTTGTAGGACGGGAATTTTCAGAAAAAGCGGGATTTTAAACAGGCGGGATTTTGTTTTTCGGGAAAACGTAGCTATCCCGTCTGGTTATCCTTTTTGGCAATCTTAGCTGTGACAACGCCGTGGATAATTTTTATAGTAATCTCAACTCTTTGATTGGTCGTTTCACTCCTCGCTTCTCGCAGAAAAAAAAAATAAAATCTGAAGCGGTTGCTATGGCATTGCGCAAGATTTTCAATCCTTTTCAACTTCAGTTAGGCTAATCATATCTCTTGTCCGAAGTGTGTTAGAATACGCGTCAATAGTATGGTCACCATACGCTTGTCATCATACTATTGCACTTGAAGGCGTTCAGCGAAGATTTACCCGCCACATTTTTTATAAATTCAATCTTCCCAAATCGTCATATTTTGGACGTCTGAATTATTATGAATTTTCTGTATAAGTTATGTTTTGGCTATATTTGTTCTTCACTCTCAGGTGATATAGTCTTTAGGGAAACTTCATATAACACTCGTTCGGTTCTAGTTTTCGATCCTCCCTATGAGGAGCTTGAGGTTTATTTTCACTCACCTCTTTTAAGAATGATGGGAAAATACGGTAGGCTAAAGCTTGGTCCTATATTACACTCATTTTTTTAATTAAAATTAAACGAGTGACCTTCTTGATAAAATTCCTGAATTTGATTCATAATAATAATAATACTTTGAACTTTCTTTCCTCATTATACACAGTTATACATAATAATACTCTCTGTTAATTCTTGTTCTGCTAAATACTTATCAGTTTTGCTTATTTAATTTTAATTTCTTATCTGTAACTAATGTAATCATAGGACTTACTCCTGTTCAATGGTACCTTGAATAAATAAATAATTTAAAAAAAATATGTAGTCCGTTGCAAATGGAAACGCTCTCCTTCTCCTGTTAATTTCTCAATCGTTAAACGTTCAAGAGCAGAGGCTAAAGAAGTTACTAAAAATGCAATGAGAATGTACTATAGCAACATTGAAATAACTTTTGCGGCTAACCATGTAAAACCATTCTGGTTTTATATACGATCACTGAAGTTTTCTTCGAGCTTTTTCGAAAATTTACAGCTACTCTATAGCGATGGCTCCTCTATAAGCCTGTGAGTTGTTTGCTAAATTTTTTTCCTCCACATTTTCTTTAACTAATCTTTTTCCTAATAACTTTCCCACTACACCTTCCTCTGTGCCTCAAATCCCTGTCGTCTCCACAATAAGTCCTCTTGAAGTGGCTTCTATCTTTAATCATTAAAAATGATGAAGGTTGCCCCGGTCCTGACGAGTTGCCTATAATGTGTTTTTAGTCTTTGTCTCCCTCTTTAAGTGTTCCCCTGTCCATTTTGTTTAATGAAATCTTAAATTGTGGTGTCTTTTCCAAACAATGGAAAGCTACTAATGTCCTTATCCATTTTATCCTGCTTCCCAAAAATTTTCGAGCGTCTCATCCGCACAACAAGATTTATCCCACAATTTCACTGCCACTTGCACTAATCTTTTAACTTTTACCATTGAAAAATAACTAATAGAACTGTCACTCCATATAAAAAAGGTCCCATCCAGAAAGTACCTATGTGTGAAATTTGTTCACACGTATACTATAGGCGTACTATAGGGTATTCGAAATTATCAGATTTGTTCTCAAATTTTATTCATCTTAGTCCAGTCAAAATAGTATCCCAACTCAGGCATCCAAATAGAAAAACAATAGGTAAGGCGATTTTTTTTTGTTTTTGATTCAGTGGGCTGCCAGGAGTCTAAAACACATTTGGTTAAAAAAAAAATTGGTCGGAAACGTCCCAAAAAGGACGAAAAAGGATACTCCTTAATCCTTGACCGGAGGTCAGCATGCGGGGTGTCATACCAAAGGGGACGTCGAGTACATCACATATCTGGTGTCCGTTTCCTGTTTCAAGGACCCTTAACGGAATAAAACGAGCTTAAATGGAAAATTATCGAATTATCGTGTTTCCCGTGTATCTTTCTTTCCAAAGCCACAACCACGAGAATTGTTCAAGTTGTCACTACTTTTATGGTAAATCTGAAGTTTCTGCCACGAAGTTTGCTAAGAAAAAAATTTATCGGAAAGTTCTAAAAAAGGACAAAAAAGGACACTAATTACACACCTTGATCCCAAAGGAGAAAATTGGGTTCAAATGATAAATTTTCGAGTTTCCCGTATCTGTATCTTTCCAAAGCCGTAATTTTCCACTTAAGCCTGAATTATTCCATTTAGTGTCCTTGAAACAGGAAACAAGCACCGGATAAGGCATGTACTCGACGTCTTCTTTGATATGACACCCCGCATGCCCATGTTGGTCAAGGTGTATAATTAGTGTCATTTTTCAAAGCGTTGCGATCAATTTTTTCTTAGAATTGAATGGTAGAATCCTACGGTATTATCCATTTTGAAAAGTGAGAAAGTAGTGAAAACTTGAACTATTCTCGTATAGTTATGGTATGGCCTTGGAAAAATACACGGGAAACATAATTCGCTAATTTTCCATTTGAGCTCGATTTATTCCGTTAAAAGTCCTTGAAACAGGAAGCAGACACCGGATATGTAATGTAATCGACGTCCCCTTTGATTTGATACCCTGCATGCTGACCTCCGGTCAAAGATTAGGGAGTATCCTTTTTTGTCCTTTTTGGGACCTTTCCGATCAAATTTTTTTTTAGCAAAATGCGTTTTAGCTTCCTGGGAGCCCGCTGATTCAAAAATAACAAACATTAGCCACATTCAATTTTTTCTATTTGGATGCCTGAATTGGGATACTTATTTTGACTGGACTACGATGAATGAAATCTGAGAACGTGTTTTTCTCTTTAGAATGTTGATTACACGATGATAGCCGAATCATTTCCTGTCAAATTTTTCAAGTAAAAACTACTGGATGTAAAGTGGTAAATACTGTTTACTTCGAATCTATTTTTTCCCAGATGTAGGCAAATGCATTTGAAATGGTGTGCAAGTGCGTTTATTTGTAATTTTATGTCATAAAGTGCGTGTTGTAGTTTAGAGTACACGTCGTGAACGGTCGGCTGTAATTTTTGCTCAATTTTCATTCAACCGACACGAGCGGAGCCGACAAATTGTTTACAAATTTCGCGAATGTGAATTTAACAAAATTTAGTAAAACGCGCAGTTTTTTTTACAGTTGTTTATTCGCGGGTGTCACGCAGTGTATTTGTAAGATCCGGCAAGTGTATATTTATACATTTTATGTTATAAATTAGTATGTGAAATCCAGTGTCCAGTTCGTGACGAGTCGGCTGTCATTCAAAACACATTGGGTTTGTCTAAACGTGGAATAAAAACAAAAAAACAGGTTTTTATAGCTTGCTCCTAGCGAATCTTTTCTTCTTGTTCTTGTTCGCGTGTAGACAGGCCCACTGCTTTGCAATGCTCTCAGCCTGCAACGAGAGAATAAAATTCTCGCACACATATTCAACGGAGAGATAATATCCATACTCATACAAACATTTTTTTCGGAAAGTGGTACAAATACAAACATATTCTTTGAAAATCAGAGATTTTCTTTTGCACTTTTCTATACGCGATTGCCTACTTGTAATATTGTCGTCACGCTCTTGCAATTTTTTTGTTTAGAAAAATAGCTTGTATGGACATGGAGTGAGCTCTCTATGTATTTATCCTCATTGCTTTTACTAACATGGCCCGAACCATAGCCAATTACTCTCAAGTCGATGTTGTATACACCGACATTTGACACTGTTGCCCAGAACATCTTACTTGCTAAGATTTAAAAGTTTGGTATGGAAATCTTCTCGCTTGGTTCTCCTCATATCTAACTAACCGTGAGTGTTGGGTTACTCGTATTTATAACGGCTTCTACTCTTCTCCCTTTTGCTCTACATCTGGTGTTCCCCAAGGGTCAATCTTAAGACCACTTTTATTTAATATTTTTATTACCGATTTACCGTTGCATATATCGTCCTCCTGCCTTTTATTTGCCGGGTCTCTCAAAATTTACAGAGCCATAAAGCCAATTGATGACTGCTTATCACTTCAAGACGACCTACATACGTTGGTGTGAAACCAAACAACTTGATTTAAACGTAAAAAAGTGTCACTCATTCAAGAAAAGTTCATTGATATTTAGTTATCACCTCAGAGCTGCTCATTTAAGTAAATTCGACTGTTTCAAGGAAATGAGTGTCTTATTTGACAGCAAGCTCAAATTTGATCTACACATATTTGATAAATGCACTTAAGCACCCAGAACGGCTGGCTTCGTCCTCAAATTTACTAGAATATTTTTCTACATATTTCGAGTCCTTTACTGCAATTATGCTGATCGCCTTGTACTAATAAACAAAAAGTGCTTTCTATTCAATATCTGCAACAGTCCATGATAGTCGACTTTAATGAACGAAAATAATGTTCGCGTTCCTAACATCATTATTCGTGACACCTTTCGCCATTTGCAGTTGTTACGCCTACCAAGGAACCCAGACATGCTCCAACTGATTCCTTTTTCTTCATCGCTATATTTATTCAAGGTTACAGTTAGGAAATTTGTTTTGAAAAGTAATTACGTTCTTAGTTTTTTTTTTCACATTTGCTTTTATTTGTTAATTTTTTCATTAATCCTATTTTTTTGCTTTTTTCCTTTTTTAATTCTTATTTTAATTTATCGCTGTTTAATTGCTATTTTCTTACTATCTTATCAAATATTGTTCCATAGCTAAGGCCTATAATCTCTGTTGAACATTTCTGAAATAAATAAAAATCAAAAATTCACGCAGATATGATTGAATGTTTATGACGTCGATCAGGGTTTATTTCATGCCTGTGTAAGGTTTGACACGGAAAAATAGAATATTTCTGTGTGAAGAAAACTCTTTAAATAAAGTTCCTCACTTTTCGGAGAACGTGGGACCTCGATTAATATCGCCATCGTCGTGGAGTTCTCAGGCAAAAGAGTAGAAATTTCTGAACGCAACAATAATAATTTTCACACCTAAGATGATCACAAATAAAGCATGGTGATTTCAATCAATCACTTAATTGCCCCCGTACTTTCAAAAAGAAAATCAAAAGTTACTCATCACATGGATGTTTTCAAAGACCATCGGCTTCCCAACTAAAACGAAATTGACGGAAAAATCATAGAGCAAATATTGACTCATGCTCAAGATCTAGTCCATTCCAAGTGCCTCTGCTTGTCCTTGAGAGCAGTTCACTTCACATGTTATAAGAACAAAATCAATAAACCCATTTACCTAAGTTCCGCGTATGATAAAACGAAATCCGTGCCGACCGACGACAAGGGAGCGTCATTTGTTTTTATTGTCATCACACACAATCCCGTCATTCGTCAAAGAGGAGACGATTGCATTATAAATCTAACCTTCGCTTAAATGGTTTAAATGCTCCAAAGATCACCACAGCCCGAGACCCGCAACCCGCTGTCGGTGGTGGCGGCGGCGGCATCACTTCTTTTCTCATTGTGTTTAATTAAATATTATACTTCATCTTCAATCGCCGCACGGCTATTGTCCGAATTGAAATGATATTTAACAATCGGTAAAAGATCAGTAGGTGGTTGGTTTTCGTGTGATCCGTTACGGAAAAATCATGAGGGCAAGAGGAAATCGTATCAATCGTAACGATCATTTCAATTCGCCAAACCCATTTAGCCCGGACAATAATAATTCGGATCGTTTGGTCGAATCTCATCGCGCACTGTATGGACGGTGATCGCGCGTATAAAACTATCTACTGCAGTAGAAATAATTCAAGTCAGTAAATGACCTCTTAGAACCTTTGTAACGCCCAGCCATTTCTATTGTTCCTCATAATATTTGTGGGGCCCGGGTAGCGTGTGCAGAGCACTTTTTTTCCTATCGGTGAATAGACCAATGGCTCGTGAAATACCGATACTAAGCCAAATAGAAATCATAGCCGCCAGCAAAATTATATGAATCTATGTTTGAGATAGTTTTGTGATTCGTTGCACTGTGAGATGACTATGAAATAGTGCAAGCGATCAAGATTAAGTCAAAGTTTATGGGGCTTATGGGTGCTTTCACACAATATACTTAGTTAACACAAAAATTCACAAGTATTTAACAAGGAAGTTTGTATCAAGCCAAAAACGAATGCACCTTTCCGCTCCTGTATTACTTCAGTGTAAAAATAATTTTGCTGACAACTTTTTTTTCAATTCCGAATATTTCTGTCTCATTCGTCCTTCAGAATTTGAAATTTGTTAGCAAATTTGGATATCTACATTTTCCTTTACTAAAAATATATTATGGTGTTGTATGATAATTCGCCCACTGGAACTCAGAACACGTCAACTAGAAAAATGCCTTTCACCACATACACTTACTAACGCACTTGTTAGTGTGAATGCCGCCTTAAATTTCAACAATGTTTTTCGATTATATTCCTCGATTTGTTTGAATCGGACTAATGGAAACTGTTGCATGTTTGAAATTCAATAGATCGTTTTAGTTTAGTTTAGCCGACGGCATTTTGATATATGGATCTATCTTCTCACGTGAAGTAATTTAAGGATTCAGATTATTTGCAACAGCAGCCTATAGGTCTAACAAACGTATATTACTAATGTAACATGAGGTCAAAAGATCAGCTAATGCGTCCGGAGGGAATCAATGTAATCCAATCAGGTTGCTCGCTTAACTCTTTCGTTTTCATTTACACCAAAATGCATTATTAGTTGGCTCCAAATCTTATTGCTCCAAATGTACAATCTGAAATAAAATTTCCCGTCAAATTACCACTAGACCGGAAGAAATGCCAACATTTTCCCAGACTATCATAACAACAGTCGAATTGGTTGGTAATTTTGTACAATTATCTATTTCCTTTCAATTTCGTTGACCTGACAGCAGACATAGTATAACTCACGCGTCGTCGTCGTATACGTTGATACATTGCATCTCCCCTTTGAGTGAACTTTATATTTTTCTCGTTACATATAATTATGTGTATTCGGTATCTGTATACCGCCATAGAACGGATGGATCCCTCTCGAGTGCAAATACACTAAAAAAATGTTTTTCCCAAAGTCGCATCTCTGTCGCCTTCTGACACAACGCGCACACGATTTGCCGCCTTACACTATGGACCTCACGGTACACTTGCCCGCAGTTTGACGGCTCGCATACTATGGTATCCCCAATATAATATTTCAGTCAGCGAACACTATCCCGTTTGCTTCTGCACTTCATCTACCCATAAGACATTGAAGTGGTGTGTTTGTGTTAAGTTTTAGTGTTCTCGTGACTTGACACAAACCTGTCAACCAATTGATGATGATCTTTTGAGGACATTGTCACATAATTAAGTCAAGTATATCACGCGAAAGTCATTAAAGATGAATTTAGTTTAGTCGCGAAGACGATTACGATGTGATGCTGCACAGAGCCCATAGAGTCGGAACTGTAAAGATGCATAGAAGAAATAAAAATAGAGCTCGGCAAAATGTATCCGCAACGAAGCACGATACCAAAAAAAAATACAAAATGAATGGAACCATACACGAATTGAATTGAACGCCACAAGTAGAAAGGTGCACTATTCCCGCGGCTTAATGGACACGATATGGTTGTAAGATGAATGTATCTGGGTGGATTTCTATTTGATTAGTACTAAGCGCAATGCCCGGGAGTGGAAGAGGAACTATACGACGAGCCGTGGAAATTAACAACAAATCGTGGGAAATTTTTTTATTTCGATTTGTCAAAATTTGTGATGATGATCTGCTTGTTATACCCTTCGCTCATAGAGTGAAAGGGTATATTAACTTTGTCATGAAGTTTGTAACGCATTAAAGGAAGCATCTCCGACCATATAAAAAGTATACATATATGATCAGCATGACTTGGGGAGTCGATTGGAGCATGTCCGTCTGTCTGTCTGTCTGTCTGTCTGTCTGTCTGTCTGTCTGTCTGTCTGTCTGTTGCGACGCGTTTTACTCGGCGGGTATTGAAGCTAGCAAGCTGAAATTTTGCACACGTGCTTCTTATTGTTGCAGGCTGTTTGTATGTTTGATTCACCCAAATTGGATCACTGGGTCATGGGGCTGCCATACAAACCTAGCTTCCCAATTTGAGTTCTTCTGAGAAAAACTTTTTTATTTGTGTAGCAATTTCAACCAAATTTTACACAAATGTGTTTCTATAGATAACACAAAATATATGCAAGAATAGATTAAATCGGACCATGGGGTCATGGGGCTGCCATACAAACTTAACCCCCCAAATTAGGTTCTTCTAAGAAAAACTTTTTTATTTGTGCACCAATTTCAACCAAACTTCACACAAATGTATTTCTATTGTTGACACAAAACATATGTAAGAATGGATAAAATCGGATCATGGGGTCAAGGGGCTGCCTTACAAATCCAACCCTCCAAATTAGATTCTTCTAAGAAAAACTTTTTTATTTGTACTCCAATGTCAACCAAATTTCACGCAAATGTATTTCTATTGATGACACAATACATATGTTAGACTGAATCAAATCGGACCATGGGGTCATGGGGCTGCCATACAAACCAAACCCCCCATATTGGTTCTTCTAAGAAACATTTTTTTACACCAAGTTTACAAAACCTTGAGTTAATGTGTCTTTATCAAAGCAACTAAAAAGTTCAAAACGAATGGAATCGTATTGTGGGGTCATGCTCCGGCAGGGGCGAACCCAGGAATTTATTTCGGGGGGTGATTTGTATTTGCAAAGTGGCTCATGAAATCCAACGCTTTAAAAGTTCTTAGACCTTAGGCGTAAGAGTTCCCATATACTGTCCGATCGACACACGGGACAACACAACATAGCGAAAATTATATATTTTGTGGCGATGGAAGATCCATTGCTACTTTCGATGGAGAATGGGCCTGTCTAGACACTCAATTTTCGTTCGTCTTCGTCATTATGACAATTGAAACTTGGGATGTCTGCGCTATTTAAGAAAGGTATTAATCCTTGAACGCGACTGCAAATGTTGAATATGTCAACAACGCATCTATTCATACTATTAACGAAAAAATTGATCATTAATCTGTCCTGAACGAAGCCGCCACACACATCTAACAATATATAATGAACAGATGTGGATAGAATCAAGCATTCATCTCTTCTGATTACTTGACGCAATCAGTTCAATGTTGAAAGTGGAAACGGAGCTTGAAGACGATAGGGAAGACAAAAGCACGCATGTATGAACATAGCCAATGACCGCCACACCCACAACATGAAGAATGACCACTGGTTTATATCAATAAATCAGCAACTGAAAACACATGATTACCATGACAGATTGTATGAAAAATTGCATGGCAAAATGTTCCACACGTCCAATCAAAAAAATGGATTAGATGGTCACATACACCATCCAACTTATCGGGCAATCAAAAAATTGCTTCAATTGATTGGAAGGTCTATGGGCACTCTAAAACGATAGTCTGACGTCGGGCATAGTGAAAATCATCACTTAGGTCAGTACTTCCCAACCGGTGGGGCGCGCCCCCCTAGTGGGACATGACGGTCGGCAAAGGGGGCGTGGGCCCAACTTGAGTGTTGATGTGATCGATTATATTACAAAAGCCATAAGCTTGCAAAATTCTTGGATTCATATACAAAATTCATAAATTGCGGCAACCATAATAAAAAATATAAGCGAGGATATCTGTGCAAAGTCTGTTTGATGATGATTGCTAAAATTGTGTTAGGAATAGAGACCGAGGGAAAAAACTCGAAAGATATTAAACTCCAATGACTTCAATTTGGCGTATTGACGCACCGCTGAGAAAAAAAATTAACCTTGCCAGTAAAAATGAGGTTTTGGTCAAAAATCGGATCTTAGGCAACATTTTCAGCGCGTAATTACCGTTTTATGATTATGCGGCCTCAATTCTTGACGTAATGTAGTAGGGATGTAGGGCCAAATGTAGCTCTCCGCAATGCCCAATTCCGTTGTATACTGGCCGCTACGGTTTCTACGTTTTTCACTTCGTACAAGTCAAATTCAAACATTGCCATTCTGCATGCTAATTTTGAATTGCGAAAATGTAATCCAAGCTGATCTGATTAGTTCAAAATCTCTGTGAAATTGTTCCAAATTATGGCAAATTTTCTGTAATTATTTGCCAACGTGGCAAATTCTTAACAAAATAAACAGTATAAGCTGAAAAATTATTTCTTCCGTTATAAAGCGAAATTTCCTCTGGGGGCGCCAGATTCTGCTTATCTTGCAAGGGGGCATTCACTGAAAATGGTTGGGAACCCCTGCATAGGTATTTGATTTATCAATAAAGATATTTTGTGTGAATTTCATTCATACCTATAATTTTCATTTTAAAATTTTGGGGGGTGTTTCATCCCCCCAAATCCCCCCCTTGGGTTCGCCCCTGCTCCGGCAACCCCAATAAAATTTTCCGAGTAAATATTTTTATTTGCCCACTTATTTCAACCAAGCCCAACACTTTTGTCAAGACGGAAGAAAAAGAATGAGGAGGGGGATTAAATACAAGTCATAGGTACGCCCGAAAAAAACTTTTAGCCCAAGCGAAGGGTATCCAAATTTCGGCCGCGCCCGAAATTAGCCTCGGCCCCGGGGTTGGCGAGCGAAGCGAGCAGGGGGCGAAGCCCCCTTGTTTTTTTGTTCGATTGTTTGAAATTGAAAGTTGTGTGTGTGCAGTTGTTTTAAGGCTCTTTTCAGATGACAGTTATGACATTTATAATGACTGTTTCGTTGCAAAGTGGACTTGAGTGCCATGTCGTGTGTTGAGTTTGCTCTTGTTGTACGCATCGTAGTCCACTCAAATATATTCGGCAAAATTGCATGTCATAATTCAATTGAAATTATCTGTTAATAAAATAAAATCAGATTGATGGAATTAAGTTTCCCCTTCTATTTTCGGCAGGGACTTCTTATTAAAGAAATTGTGCAGAAAAATGGGTCATAAGCCCAGGGCTACATACGTACACCAGTTACCTTCCCGTTTATGGGATGAGAACGTCTTAAAATTTGGATTTACTTAGAAAGAAAAGCAATGCTTGAAAACTTCGCGATTTCGCAAGAAAAAATTTCAGTTTTGATATAACCCATTTTCGCCCTTTTAACTAAGGTCTCATGCATGCGTATGTTTAACATCAGACAAACAAGTTTAAGTTTTTATTTTTAACCACCTTTCATCCCGAAGTAAATTTATATTTTCAGTCTTGAGTTTTGGGTTCCAATGTTGTTTAGAGTGTCCTGGATCGTAGCCATGCAACCATGCGCAAACGGGGTAACGCGGTTTTCCGAAAATGTTGGATATAGAAAGGATCAAGATACCGATGTAGAGCATGTTGCGGCACATATTTGCTCAAAATTGCAGAGTCCTATAGGTTACTGCATTAAAAATTTACAGCCCAAAAATTCGATCAAAAACAAAAAAAAAATCACAAAGGGGGGGACCAAGTGCAAACCGGGTCAGTTTTCCGAAAATATTCGACTGAATGCACTTTGGTAACAACACAGTCGGACCAAACCATTTTATAAGCTTTTTCATAATTTTTTTTTAGCTCCCACAAGATTAAAATAAATATATGAAGTACTTATCTCCAAAATTGCAGCACGCTGCTGTTATGAATAATGCAGTATACGGTGATAAGGAATAGCGAAAAACGGGGTGATAATACGACAATTTTTAATAGAACAAATTTGGTTTTTATTTTATCTTTTTTTGGAATTCATCTTTTTATACCCATCACTGTGTGAAAGGGTAAGTATATTAAATTTTACATGAAGTTTGCAACGCACAGAAAGAAACACCTCCGACTCCGACGCGAGAAATCGATTGCGCGATCTCCGTCTAACTGTCCGTCAGTCTATCTGTCCAGCGCCCGCTCTAAGGGGGCGGGGGCAAGCCGGGCGGTCGCCCGGTGCGCCAATTTTCGGGGAGGCTTTTTGACCACCACTCAAATAAAATAAAGATGCAAAAAGCGGAAAGAAAAAAATCAATATCAATTTCCATTTAGTGGAAAGTAGACCATAGAAACAACAAAAGAGGCGAAATAAAATGCAGCAAAGCAGGACATAAACTAACACCAACAAAAAGCATTTTGCAATCGTTTTGGGTAATTTTTTATAGACGGCGGACTAATGCTTTTTTAAAATATAGAAGCACATCAATTACTTTATTAAACCCTCGTTAAAGATTTTTTTTTATTTATGGACTTCGTTTCTCTTAAAAAATTACGATTAAAAAACTCAGATTCTTAGTGAGGCTGCAAGCAAGGCGTCACATACGGTGTTCCATGTGTTCATTGGAACACAGGCCCGCAACCCAAAAGGGCCCCGGAATGCCGAGAACCATATTTGTACGAAATATTATTCCATATTATTCAATAGCACACAAAACGTAGTCAAGCCGCTAGATCAGAAGTATCGAACTATTATCTCTGCTTTATGGCTTAAGTTAAAGCTAAAAGTTATGCTTTGAAAATATTGACACAAACACATTCAAATTGATGAATTTTTAAATCTCGATTTACAAATTTCCATCACAAATTGACGAATTTCAAAAAGATGTTCAGGAATTTCCATAATAAATTGATAAAGTTTTAAATGAAATTGTCGATTTCAACTTTGACGAATTTCCATTTCTGACTTACGATATTCCATGTCAAATTGGCAAATTTCTATGTCTAATTTTCGAATTTTCAGATCAAATTGACGAAAATCCATAAACAAAAGACGGAATTCCCATTTCAAGTTGGCGAATTTTAAAATTACGTTTACGAAATGCCATGTCAAATTGGCGAGTTTCAAAGTCAAGATAACGTATTTCCATTTCTAACTGACAAAATTCCATGTCGAATTGACGAATTGTCATTACAAATTTGTAAATTTCAAAACTTTGTTAACGCATTTCCTAATGACGTTGATATTGACGAAATTCCATGCCAAATTGATGAATCTCCAAATCATGTTGACAAAATTTCTTCCCAAGCTGATTCATTTCCATTTCTAACCCTTTCGCTCCCAATGATGCCATATGGCATCATGAAATTTAATGATTTAAAAATGATTTAAAATGTAAGAAATAAATTTTAACTATTTGAGTGATATTAGACTCTCCCAATAGTGTAATACCTAGTTGATTTTTTCCAGCGTGAAATTTTTGGTTTTGGGATGTTATTTTTAATGAAATTTTAGAGAAGGTTTGACGATTGTCGTAAGGCCGAAAAACTGATTTATACATTTCCCCATATTTCCTGATAATAATCATTTTATGCAAATCATTTTAATGGTTTTATTTTCTAAAGAGGTTGTTTTAAGAGAAAATCAAAAGATTTTTCGATTTTTTTTAGGAAAACCCTATAAAGTGGTTTTGCATGAGCATGATGCCATATGGCATCATTGGGCGTGAAAGGCAAATCAGGAAGTCCCTTATTCATATAAATGCTAGTTGCTTGCTGTATGGAAGACACCCTTAGTTTTTATCCGAATGAGCTAATTTTTGGTGGGTGGGGTGATTATGAGCTCCAATCGCAATAAACCAAAATTTAGCACTCTGCTCTAATTTTGGGGGGAGTTATGGACATGTCCTTTCGCCAAATTCAAATGGGGGGATAATGGCGATCGATTCCGATGTAGGATTTTTGCCGACCAAATATCTCATTGTTCACACGGAAATTGCTAAGTGCCCTTTCAGTCCCAATGATGCCATATGGCATCATGCTCTAATTTGTTAACTATAGCGCTTAAAATTTTTATTTTCAAGAAAATATCATAAAAGATGCCTACTGAACGACATAATGTTGTTAGAAAAATTCTCCGCTTAAAATCCATAATGTGGGCATGAAAGGGCTAATTGGTGAATTTCCATGTCCAATTTTCAAATTTACATGTCAAAAATGAATTTTCAAATCATTTTGACGATTTTTTTTATTAAGTTGACGGATTTCCATTTCAAAGTAGCCTTGATTGCTCGGTTTTCTAACAAATCCTCTAGAAATTTATGTTTAATATCGGTACAGGTACGGTAGGGAAAAATAACTTAAAATCAAGTACCGATACGGCTTGAAAGTCTCCAGCTAGCAGGAGGCGATTAGAAAGTTCCTTGTTGTTGTAACGATTAAAGATAATCGTTAAGTCTTGCAGTGCAATGTCGCTGGTAAACCCTTCTTTATTACACTGACTCAAAAATACAGCTGTGAGGACTGCAGATCTATAATTTCGTTTTGAAAATATTTAAAACATAGTAACTATTGAGGAGAACAGCAATTACAGTCAGTATGGACACTGCCGTATATACTATGTCGAAAATTCTATTGTATAAAGAAAAAGCCTTCGCTTTGAGCTCGAACACAAAAAAAAAATTGAAAAACGTTACGCCACTGCTGCGAAGACCCCACTACTAATACGAGGTGCTGCATTTATAAACCTAAGATGCTTAGTCAAAGTTACTTAAATTGTGTGGGATAATTCGCTTCTTTAAAAAAAGAAAAAACTAATGATGTGCTAATGTCACCCTCCAAATTAAATTTTATTATTTTCACCAGCATTAAAGATTTTCATTCAGAGCCACCTAATTACCTAATACCATAGGACGATATTTTAGCACGTGATTATTATTGCATTTATGCGACACATCCTAATTTGATTTCCTGAAGATGTTTAAAATTTATGTTTATACTCTGTTTAATTAGAAAGCACGTCCAAATTCATCTGAAATGAAATAGAAGGAATCGCATTAACACTCAGCACAAACAAGCGTTTTAATAAAATCTCTCCTATGAGCAATTCATGCCATGTATTTTCAGATAGGCTAGTATAAGGATTTGACTTAGTTCCCCCGATTTGACTAGTTTTCTCAAATTTGTTTTAGTCAAATCAATTTTCGCATAATTTTCCGATATATTATGCCATCGGTTTAAAAGCCGCCAGGTTCGCGTGTGCCATTTGTATATTTTTTATGGAATTTCAAACAAAATCTCAACAAAACTCAGCGGAACTAGGATTAATTGAGCCTAAGAGGATAAATGAATTAGGTTTCTGCTACATACTAAGTTGGCCGTCAGTAGCTCAGTGGGTCGAAATTCTATTCTCTGAAATACTGCAGCGATGATTCGAGTCCCACTATAACCACGAATTATTGTGCCGTCCACATAAAAATGGGCCTACTGCTGCCGGTTACACGATATAAATCGTTTCGGAGCTACTGGCTGTTATAGCGACCAAGAGCTACCAAAATCACGCGATTCATGAGAAATAAGTTTCTTGAATCGCCTCTACAAGGTCATCTTCAACGGGCCAAATTGTCCTCTAGCCCGGGGCGGCGTAAGTGCTAGAGCGGGCACTGGTCTATCTGGTTGTCTGTTTCAATACAAACTAGTCCATCAGTTTTTTTGTTTTGGGATCGGAACAGAGCGTCAAAGGTCTGTCATGCAAACCAACCCCTGAAAATTAGGTTCTTCTAAGAAAACTTCTTTATTTATGAACCAATTTTAACCAAACTTCACCCGAGTTAGTTCTTAATAAAGCCTCAAAACATATTTAGGAACGGATGAAATCGGAGCTCTACGTCTTAGGTCTGGCATACAAACCAACCCCTGAAAATTGGGTTCTTATAAAAAAAAAACTTTTTTTCGTTTTATACCAATCTGATCCAAACTTCACCCAAGTGTGTTCCTAATAAACTCTCAAAACATATCTAGGAACGGATGGAATCGGAACACGTCATAGGGGTGTCATACAAACCAACCCTCGAAAATTAAATTCTTGTAGGAGCTGCGTTTTTCCTTTCAAACCAATCTTAACCACACTTTTTCCATGTGTGTTCGTAGTAAAGCCTAAAACTTTTCCAGGAACTGATGGAATCGGAACACGCCGTAGGGCTGCGGTAGAAATTATCCTATCGCGGCCGGTTTTTTGTCCCGGAACCACTCATGCATTTCTTGCATGGCCAAGAGCTGCAAAACCTCCTCGACACAAGTGGGGAAACACAAAATTATGCACATTCACTCAGTCGTTGCTCCAAATTTTACTTATACGCGCCAGCATCGAAACAAATCCATGTCCCTGAATGTGTTGCGTTTGTGGTAAGAGGATCTACACAAATGTACAATCTTCCGTGCAATACTCGTGCTGCACAGAATGAAGCCAGTTAAAGAACTGATCTGGGCACAACAATGCCAATCTACGGTCAACCAACAGCTACGATCAACACTTTTACAGCACCAATCTGTAGAACCCAACCAGCATCAACGTCGATTTATTTAAAATCAGGCCTCCAAATTACTGGATAACGTGAAGTCGTGACCAATCTGGTTGGGTTAATATTAATAACAAATTTAACGGAGGTGTCCCCAAAGAACTAGACGATATTCAAAATTTCACAAAAGTTGAACTTAATTTCGAATACTAAAAGCCTAAAAAAGGGTGATATGCAAGAGACTACGAGTTACATCAGGGAGCCCACTCACGAAGTTGGCGGGAGTGCCCCGAATCAAGTTGTTCCGCCACTGACTCCAGACGTTGGCACCTAATGCAAACCTGGGATGCCCCGCCCTTGATTCTTGCCATGGGCCTGCGCTTGTTAAATCCGGCGCTGCTCTAGAAGTGCTGGGAATATAACATCGACGTATACCAAATACATATTTGTCGACTTCAAGCAGGCATACGACATTATCGACCGAAGTGTACTGTACCACATTTTGCTGCATTTTGGTACACCGGCAAAGTTAGTGCGACTCACAAGAGGTCATGTCAGAGTGCAGAACCGACTCATTGACCTATTTGAAACTCGTACTGGACTGAAGCAGGGCGATTGGTAGCGGAACGCTACTCATCAAGTCGACTCAATTAGTAGCGTACGCCGACGACATCAACATCATGTTTCGAAGATTGGGTGATGCAGAAAGCCTTCTGCGTAATCTCAATAGCGGCGCAAAGGAAGTTGGACTACATATCAACGAAAGCAAAACAAAGGCCATGATGCAATCGAAAACATGGACGCCAGCAAATTCAAGCATCACAGTGGGGGAGGGGGACCTTAATATCGAGTATGTAGACAACTTCAACTATCTGGGTTTTAATTTATCAAAGGACGCCAACGAAACCGACGAAATTAAACGACGGATACAACTAGCCAATAAGTCCTATTTCTCGGTCCTCCCTATAATTAATTCAAAACTTGCGCACAGGAACACGAAGCTCCGCGTGTACCAAACGATCATCTGACCCGTGCTATGTTATGGCTGCGAAACATGGACCCTCACCCAAGCCTCCGAAATTTTGCTAGACCGATTCGAACGAAAAGTCCTTCGGCGAATTTTCGGGGCCGTTCGCGAGCGAGATCAATGGCTTATCCGGTATTAGCTAGCATGATATAAACGCTAAAAAAAAAAAACAGTCAAAAAATGGCATTATTTCATTAAATACAGTATAAACTTGGTTTAGTATTCTTGTGTTTTGTTCGGATAAGGATCTTAGAAGTTTTTGAGAAAATGCCTTATAGATTTACATATTTATTGGATGAAAACCTAAAGATTGAGTATGTAGCTCTAATTTTTTATTTTGTCCTGATCAAAAGTTATTCTTCCCCATTTTATGGTTTCATTGATCTCGATCCGTACACCATCATTGGCCTTATTTATATATCACGATGCATTAATCCGCTAAGCTCTGACCATTTTAAGAGTAGACGCATTGTTCGGTCGTAATAACTTGAATATAACTGACTTACATGATCCAATAAAACGTACCAGAAATACATCTTATAAAAAGAAGACCAAAAACGATCTATTTTATATCGATCATCGCAGGCTAAGCAAGTATTCAAGCTGAATCCATGGAATCACTTTGTTTCAGTTTTATTGAATTAAATGACAACATGTTCAGCAGACCTCACATCGTGTTTCAGCTCAGATATTTTATGATCTCGTAAAAAACCAATTGTAGCAAGTCGTTTTAAAATAAGTGTTTGAATTTAATGGATTTTGCTTACTCTATTTTTTTTTTTTAGGAATTTGTAGTACATAGAGTGAATCTATAAGGAAGAGTAGGAGGCGCTTCCAGCCGTTACTATAAAATACACAAGCCATAAAATTATTGCTAACAGTGAGAGACAATACTTATTCGCTCCGCGAATACATTGGAAGATTTTAAAGTGAAATTAAATTGATAACTTCTATTGAAATATGAATAAGTCAAAAGGGTATAATTGAAGTTATTTTAACCACATTACATCTGGTTTCTGAAAGGGAAATAATTTTGTTTTTTATTGTGAAAATTTGAACAATAGGTTTTGCTGTCAACACATTTATTTTACACTTTTTTTTTATAATATAGATCGTAATGCGTAATTGAAATATTTAAAACCATATTAATAGAAAGTCCTCCCAAACGTAAGAACTCTAGGAATTGCTGAAGTGTCATCAATCTTTAAGTCTAACTTTTTTTCTCACTATCTTTGAATGTAAAACAAAATCTTTTTCAATCTGCATCGCCATGAAACTCTTTGGTCGTTAAGCATATTTGCACTTGTTGATTAAAGACAAACACGTATCGCCCTTAAACAGTTAATTCACATTACCACATATGATGATGACTTGCGCCGATTCTTGTATGTTAAAGTCCCGTCCGAACTACGGTGGCCGCTCGATATAGTCGTGGTGGCGGCGTCTTCAATTGCGCATTGATGATGATGCATCTTTTTTATGTTGCGACCCGTACTACAATCATGTATGCGCTTCACTCACCTCACTGCTCACTTGAACGGTGTATAATACCCAGCCAGTGCTCGTCCATCGTCCTTCTCTACATATGTCCACTTTGATGATGGTACACATATCTCGAAATGGTCACAAGCAAGAAAAGCATTAGCCTCTGTTTGTTTGATTAAAGATGGAAATTAGTTTACCCTTCTTCATTTCGATTCCATTCTTCGGTCTATTTTCATCTTGACGAGGCTCAATAGCCGCACGGTCACACAAACAACATATTTGGATACGAAATGGTCGCATAATACCGCTCGAGTGCTATTACTAGACGAACCTGAGAAAGAGAGTGGATGGATGGATGGATCCGTATACGTATAATGGGCAGGAGGAATAGATAGAAATGTGGAAAACGTTCAAATGTCCATCCTATCGAACGGGTGGTAAGAGTGAAGTTTCTTTCTTTGAACTTGTTCGGCACTGTGTGGTCGGTGGTAAGCCGCCAATGGTAAACAATAAATATTCAATATGACCAACTAGAGTCAATTCTAGATATTGATTTGGATGAAGACAGGATGATGTGATATAAATGCAAAACTGTGATTTTAGGTTAGGACATAGAAGTTTGAAGAAGAAATTGGAAATTAAGTTTTAAAGTAATAAAATGCTTTTTATTCGTAATATGAAGGAATTTGTTTTTTTTTTTGCCAACTACAGTCTTAGCCAAACCTTCCATAAATGTGCCCCGATCGAAGTCTTTTATAAGACAGAAGAGGATTGGTCATAGAGACTCCACATCCAAATGGTTCTTTACGGGCTATAATCTTATAACGAAATTTCACATGAAAGTTCTCTTATGAAGTAGCAGAATGCATACCTATGCAAGATTACAATTTATGTGGTTATGTGACTGCCGTAGAAAACCACTCCTCAAAAAATGGTTCATACTATGATTTTTTGTTCATTATAGGAAACCGCCGCGCCGTAAAATTTGTTGCCCAAAAGCACAACTTTCTAGGAATACTACACTCGGCTTCACAAAAATCGGGCCACTCGCCACTTTCGAACTCAAATTCAATTTTCTCAAAAAGTATCAAACTTACTACTATGAACGTTATATCTACATAAAGTTCATTTAATGACAATTCAAATGACTATGATTTTTATCTGAAGTACCGTTAACTCACGCAACAAACACAATGCCTATTTTGATTAGAGTTGGCGCTTAACGTGTGGCCCGGTTTCATTGAAGCTCAGTGTATTTTGCATTAGAACCAAACCTAGATGTATCCTCAGAATACTGGGGGACAGAGGGACTACTAGGCGCAGTATGTGTGGTCAAGTACCTGACGGACCACTCCTGTTGCTGGAGAAATTAACCCTTCAGTGGGCGCGCGGGCTACGATTGTAGCCCACACTTTTTTAAATGGCGATCATTTTCAGGATATAAACCGAATTCATTTGAACTGCTCAGTAGCTGTTAAAATGTTGCTTCTTAATCGAATAAGAATATTTTTGATATTTATTGAGCCTAGAAACTAATATTTTTTTGCGATCAAAGTCCACTGGGCTACAAGTGTAGCCCATGCGCCCAATCATGTTACTTTTTTGGTACTCATAGATATCCATTAAAATAAAAATATTATTATAAAACATTGTAGAAAATAGGAACAGTAAAATGTTTGACAAAAAAAAGGGTTTCAAGATAGATGTACAAAAATTAGATTACTATTTTAACGAAAAACCTAAAGTTGGAGTCAAAGTCATTTCTCACAGCGTGGATATGTTACCTGTTACTAACATTACTTAGTTTCTGGGTGAAATTTTTATCAATTCTAGCGTAAATATTGCGAGAACAGTTAATATGAATATTGTGAGTAAAATTTAATCAGTTTGACTGACTATATATTTAGCTTTCTAGCAAGAAACTGAACTCCCATTTAAAAAAATTGTGAATATTGGGTACCCAAAAATGGGCTAAGTTTGGAATTCCACATACTGGGCATTTTTAACTGCATTCTCTCGCTCAGTGTTCCATTTCGAAGATTTTTTGTTGATTTCTGAGAATATAAACTTTTTTGGGGTTTTCGTTTTGAAAAGTAACTATTTTGTTCACCTAAGTAAGTTAATGTCAAAAAAGACTAAAAATGGGACTAATCTGCATTTTGCCCTCTTTTATTATATATATTTTAATAAAAAATTAAAGATTTTATATTTTTTAATCTGTACAGTAATCAAGAGACCACAGACCGAGCAAGAAAAAAAAAATTAAATTGAACAATATTTTTTATATAATTTTAGATTTGGGCTACAATTGTAGCCCGCGCGCCTAACCACGTGACAAATGGGTGCGCGCCTAACGAAGGGTTAATATTCGCACCTTTTACGTTAAAGCTTTATTGTTAAGGAGATTGAACACGATTGAAAACTAATACATACATGCATAAAAATCCCATATCGATAAATCAAAAACGTTTTCAAGGGCATAGCAAAGGTCAATCAAAATATCCAAAAAGTAATTAAAAATTCAACTAGTTGCATCGGCATCTCGAACTGAACTGAACGTTATATTCTAGTTACTTGTCAGCAGAACTTGGGAGCTATGTATAACATAAGGCGACCAACTTTTAGAAATGCCAATCCGGGACATTTTAAGTATTGGACGTTAACAAATCATTTTTTTCATTGGGCAGTATAATGGAAACATTTCCAAGATTACGAAATGTGAAATTCGCTCTAAACCGCAGTCTAAATTACTCGTATAATCTACCAATTTTGGAAAATCAACTTTTATAGTGCCTTTACACTCTCAGTTTTCACGTTGAGCTGCAGATTTAGAAAGTTATTCGTTCAAAGAAAGTTCACAAGTGCGATAAGATAGACACTCGAACTATTTTTATGGTAATGTTTGGGGGTGAACAGGGTCTGAAGGTATAAAACAAAAATAAAACTTTTAGTGAAATTATTTATTTTTAAAATCACGCTTTTCGCTGGAGTGACATTTTTTTAGCAAGCTTCGCATTGTGTACTTGGTAGAAGTCTTCGCAATTTCCCATATTGATCTTTATCTCGGTTATAGCTGGAAGCGTTTCGATTTTTATAGATGTTTTTGAAGATATTCAGTACGAATTTATAATTGAAAATAGACGTTCTGTTGGCGCGTTAGTACCTGAAAGGCAAAAAATGTACTGGACCATGGCCAAAACATTCTGGTATGGAACATCGTTTTGCTTCATTGTTTGAAAAATATCCATCCAGCGCTGCTCTGGACTGAGCTCCTCCCATTTTTTGTGCTCTTCATTCGATATTTGATCGGATAAGTATCCGACCCCATCTAATAAATCATTTTCGGTAATAATATTACTAAGCTTGGCCATCTGATCCAATATTAATTGATACTTTGGACTATTTTAAATGAGCTTGTTTTAATAACGCCCATTTGAATACTGAAATGTATCGCATTTAAAACGGTACTTTTCGAGATATTGAATGGAGTTTTTGCAGAAATTGCAGCATGTCCCATAAAATAATGCTTTTCAATTTGGACAGCTTCGACCAGTTTAAGTCGTTTTTTATTATAAGAGGAATGTACTCTTCCTCTAGCCGCCTTGAATATTTGCCTTTCAATTCTGAAATTTAATGTATTTTATCGCTTTCTATTGCTTTTACAAAATTATCGAAATAGAAGCTGGTGTATGTATAAATTTTAACCAGAGCTCTGAGCATTCGTCGATAGAAGGGATAGAAGGGCACTTTTCTTGTGATAGAAAATAGGAATTTAGTTTGTAAAACTCTTTCTACAGCCGGTAAAAGTGCAATCCAACTTGTTTTGCTGCATCCGAGCATTTTTTTATATTGGAACTGTGCTTCTTCACAAAAATCTTTCTAGCTTTTAAATATAAAAAAAGAATAAGTCTTTGCAATGACGTGTTCAACATCAACTGGCAATAAAGCTGTTGCCGTTTGAATTGCATCATGCGCAATATGCGCTGGCATCGCACATTAATGATTTTTTTAGGACCCGCTTGCCGTTTTGCAAAATCGTTGCTCTGGCCCTTACGATTGACACCTCCAAAATTGGTGTACGTAGTTAGAAAATACGAGTATGTACATAGAAGACTAGCGAATGTGGGACTAGCGGGACACTTTGGATGTTTTGCGGGACAAATCCCGGGAGATTTTCGATCCGGGACAGACTTGTAAAATGCGGGACTGTTCCGCAGGATCCGGGACGGTTGGTCACCTTAGTATAACATAATTCAAGTTCAAGGTTAACATGAATACTTCGTATATAGGAGAGTTGAAACAATACATATGTGTGGAGATTTCGTCGCAACATGTTGCATGTTGATAAATAAAGCTAACGGTTATTCACACACAATCGAACGTATCTTATACTGCTAGAACTAGTTAGAAACTGAAAGAGGCTATCGGCTATCACCTTACAGAATGCCAGTGCTAAGTTAGTTTAACCTATCAACACAGAGCAACTCATCGACATTTTAAAGGTGAAAATCGTTTCGAACAAAGAAGTAACAATTTCTTCGGATTAATTTATTGAATTCAACTGAGAAACCGATAATTTGGTAGTTCGGTAATATTTGGACCCCTCCCAAAACAAAATCCTGGCTACGTCCCTGTTTCAGCCACTGACGACGACCAGAATCTGCAATTAGGAAGAATCAATGAGGTATACAAAACAATAAATTCACATCACTTACCTTCCTCTTGACCGCTCGCCGTCATCATCCTGTCCACGATCCAAGGACCTCAATGCACCTAGTGCCAATCGATCTTCGGTCCGTCCCTCTGCGTCCTGAAAATCATCTGAAATATTGAACATAATTATATTTAGAAAGAATGCAAAACCAATCACAAAATTGTAAACAAAACAAACACGGAAAAACACAACACTAGTGACAGCACGATCAGCTGATGACATCCATAAAAACTAAAAACTGCATATACCAACATGTTGCAATCCGAAGGAACTGTTACTTCTTTGTTCGAAACGATTTCCACCTTTAAAATGTCGATGAGTTGCTCTGTGTTGATAGGTTAAACTAACTAACAGCACGAGCTGGCATTCTGTAAGGTGATAGCCGACAGCCTCTTTCAGTTTCTAACTAGTTCTAGCAGTATAAGATACGTTAGATTGTGTGTAAATAAGGGTTAGCTGCTTATCAGCCTGGAGTGCGTTCCTTAATTCACTCGCAGTCGTATCTGTAGTCATCGCTGACTACCGTCATAGTTGTGAGAGAATTTCCAGAAGAACAGATGGAATGCCACAATAGCCGTTGAATTCAAAGGGTATTTTTATAAAATAATTTTTTGATTTTTTTTTGGACGTCAAGTTAGCGGAACAACTTTCAAGGATCAAGTCGGGACTTGTACCGTTCTCTTCGGCTATTTTGTTGTGAATTAGTTGTGAAAAAATTTTTTTTCGCTCTTCATTTTCACTGAGAAAATGGGTGTTCCGCTAACTTGACGTCAAGTTGAGAACAACTTTCAAGGATCAAGTCGGAACTTATACCGTTCCCTTGCGCTATTTTGTTGTGAAAGAAAAAAATTTGTCGCTCTTCACCATCAGCGGGAAATTGCAGTTTACTGTTTGTGAAGTCACTATGGAACAACCCCACTTTACCCGCTCGAATCAAGTCGCGGAGTATGTCATAATTTGCTGCAAGGATAATACGAATGAGATGTTAAAATGACGATTTTGTCGCTCCTCGCCATTAACAGTAAAATGCACTTTTCCATATTATGGTGACGTCACTATCTCAAACAACCGACTTTTCATGATTGCACCGTGTCGGGGAATATGTCAAAATTTGTCGCTTGGCTAATTACAATTAGTTGTGAAAAGAATGATTGTGTCTCTCTCTTCTATACGCGGGAAAACGCGGTTTTCAATTTTATGACGTCACTATGGGAGAAAACCCACTTTTCCTGATCGGATCGACTTGGGGAGTATGGCATAATTTGCCGCTTGACGTCAAGTTAGCGGAACACCCATTTTCTCAGTGAAAATGAAGAGCGACAAATTTTTTTTCACAACTAATTCACAACAAAATAGCGGAAGAGAACAGTACAAGTCCCAACTTGATCCTTGAAAGTTGTTCCGCTAACTTGACGGAACACCCATTTTCTCAGTGAAAATGAAGAGCGACAAAATTATTTTTTCCACAACTAATTCACAACAAATTAGCGACAAATTACTGTAAAGTCGCCGAGTCGATTTTCAAAAGTTGTTCCGCTAACTTGATGCACGTAACAAATTGGGTTTGAAGGTGTACTAGCAACCTTCATGTTAGGAGGAGTGAGGGTGGCATCAATGGTCGGAGCACTTCAATTTTTGGTACAAACCAAATAAATTTTGTTGGTAATATGTATAATGAATAAGATCTTGTCACCCTAGGTCTATTCCATCAAGAGTTACAGTGCGAAATTTAAAACACATAAAATGTAAATTCACTATAATACTTTTGGGTCTAGGCTCTAGGGTATAATTTTCCGAAAAAACGTCTAGAGTGTTATATATCATTACAAAGGTAATCTTATGTACATAGTTTGTTTCGTCCTCAGGACATTTTAAGGTCAGACTCATAGTTTTCCAGATAATTTCAAAAAACTGAATTTTCTCCCCTTTGCCACCCCCTCCCCCTTAACCTATGGCGCAAATTAGTGTAACTTTCTTCTGCATATATTGGGCAGCGTTTTCAACAATTTGGCATCAAAAATTTCTTTTTTTTTTATGTTTGGGTTTTGAGCTATCTGTATACTAGACTAGTGCTGGAAAAAAAAAGTTGCTCAAGCCCTTTTTTAGCCATAAAAGACAGTTAATGATAAAAGTTGGTAGGTATTTTTTGTTATTTGACAATATGAAGACAAATTTTTGCTAAAAAATAATTATATTTGTGATTCCGAGGGAGAAATTAGATAAAGTGGAAATAGGGATTTTTTTACCTATAAAAAGATTGTTTCGTGATAATAAAGTAATTTTTTTTTGGTGTGTTTTTATACCCTTCACTCGTAGATTAAAGGGTATATTAACTTTGTCATGAAGTTTGTAACGCATTGAAGGAAGCATCTCCGACCATATAAAATATGTATATATATGATCAGCATGATGAGCTGAGTCGATTGGGCGATGTCCCTCTGTCTGTCTGTCCGTCCGTCCGTCTGTTGCTACGCGTTTTACTCGGCCAGTTTAAAAGCTATCGAGCTGAAATTTTGCACACATGTTTCTTTTTATTGCAGGCAGTTTGTATGTTTGAATCGCTAAAATCGGACCGTGGGGTCATGGGGCTGCCATACAAACCTAACCCCGCCAATTTGGTTTTTCTAAGAAAAACTTTTTCATGTGTTTACTAATTTCAACGAAATTTCACACAAATGTGTTTCTATTGATAACACAAAACAAATGTAAGAATCGATCAAATCGGACCATGGCGTCATGGGGCTGCCATACAAACCTAACCCCCCAAATTAGGTTCTTCTAAGAAAAACTTTTTCATTTGTGCACCAATTTGAACCAAATTTCACACAAATGTGTTTCTGTTGATGCCACAAAATATATGTAAGAATAAATGGAATCAGACTGTGGGGTCATGGGGCTGTCATACAAACCCAGCCCCCAAATTGAGTTTTTCTAAGAAAAAAATTTTTATTTGTCCACCAATTTCAATCAAACCTCATAAAAGTGCATTTCATTTGATGCCACAAAACATGTCTAAAAATGAATGGAATCGGACGATGGGGTCATGGGGCTATCATACAAAGCCAACCCCCTAAATTGAGTTCTTCTACGAACAACTTTTTTATTTGTGCACCACTTTCAACCAAAACTCGTAAAAGTGCACTTCAATTGATGCCATAAATAATCGGACTATGGAGTCATGGGGCTACCATACAAGCCCAACCTTCCCATTTTGGATCTTCCAAGAAACATTTTTTCTACACCAATTTAAAAAAAAACCTCAATGCGTCTTTATCAAAAAAAAAAAGTAAAACAAATGGAATCGCACTATGGGGCCATGCTCCCGCATCCCCCCAATAAAGTTTTCTGAGATATTTTTTTTTATTTTACCACTTATTCCAACCAAACCTCACACAAATATTGTTTTATCGACGCCACAGAATTTGTCAGTATCAAATATTATGCGAAAACAGAAGGAAAAGAATGGGGAAGGATTAAATACAAGTCATAGGTTTGCCCCAAAAAACTTTTAGCCCGAGGAGAGTGAAGGGTATTCAAATTTCGGCCGCGCCCGAAATTAGCCTCGGTCTCGTTTTGGTTATCCCGTGTAGGTTTGGGTAACGAAACTTCACATAAAAAAATGAAAGGTGGGTCAGCTAGCATTTTTTTTATATGGAGTTTCGTTACCCAAACCTACACGGGATAACCAAAAAAACACACCTAATGACGCTTATAACAGTTTTATCTGTGAATATTAATTGAATTATCATTATTGTTGGGTTGAATATTAAATGCTTAGTACATAGTATCAAATATAGTAAGCAGTTTGAATTACAGAAAAAAACAATTTATTTTCTTTTTATTTTTTTTTTTATTTATATACACAGTATACAATGTGGTAATTACTTCCCCGGACCGGTCCTTTAAGAAATCACATGGCACAAACGTTTTGTTGCTTCGAACTGTCGCAACAAACTGGCCCTGAGCCCTTATACATACTGGTCCTGAAGGAAGCATTGCTGTTTGAGCAAATCTTAAGAACTGGTCTGCCTCTCCTGTTTAAAAATTAAATTTTTAAGGTATAGATAACCGCATATCCACTTTCCTTGAAGGAGAACGAAACCTTCACACATCTGTGGTATGACTGCCCAATGATTGCTAGGTGCAGGAGAATTTCCCTTTGGACGACTTTCTGGCCTCTATTAAACCGGCGGAGGGCTATTCCATTAATATGGACTATGCCACACCCGTGGGTCAGTGGAAATCTTAAGATGACTATTGTGTTGACAAGCAATTTACTATCCAGGCCGAAATTATTAAAAAAATAAAGGAAATCTTTAAATTTTCCCCGTCAGGCTGCGAGTTCAGCTACCGCTGCGTACATTGTAGAAAATACCCAGTCCCACTTTCAACAGAATTCTTCAAACCCGCCACAAGAAAAATGGTGAATCAAAACATAAAAAAAAATGTTGGCTGAAAATGTACGTATACCTACTGAAGGCACACACTTTGTTGAAATGTTATAAAATAAATTAAATTATATATATGCAAATTTCGATTACGTTAAGCGCTCCGGACCCCTCCCCTGCCTACGCCCCTGGTGGGGGATCCCCGGGTGACACCTAAAGTCGGTACCAAAATTTAAAACCGCTGCGAACGCTTTACAGGTTTTAGTTAAGAATCGAATACTATGTACCTCATACGCTTTATGTCATTCATGTACGTATGTATACTATAAATTTATAGACATTCCCATTTATCTGGCTCATCCATTACCATCATATTTATTCTTATCGCTACACCGATCACGGGCCTATGATCAGTAAACATACATACCTATGCAACCTAGCATTTTATTGCACCTGCAATCATCGTGTTATATGATTTTTTGTCGAGTTTGCAAAAAATAAAAATCAAATGCCATATCTCACCAGCGCAATCACCATGTACTCAACTAATTTCCTTGACTTTATTACGAGCACAAAGTATGTCGGTTCATCGGTTTGTGGTGGGCTCTATGCAATAATATCATATTTACTTGATTTTACAATTTTACTTGTATCTCTTACTATAAAATAAAAACCAAGACACAAAACTTTGTGTCCATATGAAACACAGTCCGGTTACAATCAGACGTTTATTGCGATTGACACGAATCCTTATAGTCACTCATCGAGTGCGCTCAATTCACTCTCAAATTAAAGTCCAGACAGAAATATGTACACATGTTGCAGAATTGGTTTTGGCACGATCGCCACACAGATGATGTGCAGCTGATGATTATGATGATCGTAATCATGATCGGCCAATCCGCCAATGAAGCATCAAACTAACAAAGCTGATATCGCGACTATACCACACTGCGCAACTAAACTATGTACGTTCCGATCTAACTAGCATGCGTCATTTAGGCGATATATTATAATTTCGTTAAGAGCAACTCGTTTTTATAGAGTACGGCACAAGTCAGAGACTTAGATTATTTTATAGTATTTAGTAAAAAAAATAATAAAATAGAATCTACAATATCTTACCAATAATTACATACAACATGATACAGAACAGACTTCAAACTGTGCATTCACATTCACGAATGGTCACATTTCTATAGCACATGTCCGATGTAGTCTATTTAAATGATTATTATATGATATACTTTACTGAATAAGTAAATAGGAAATACATTTTACATTTATCTACAAATTGGAAATTTGTACCGAGTTGGATATTGTTGAACATACTAACTAAACTTAATAAATTTCAAATTTAATTAAAACTAGATTTTAATAACGTTATTTCTAAAACAAAAAATTGGTTAATAAATAAGTACTATCCTTCTTATAGAATTTCTGGTGCATTTGAACATAACTTTATTTGTACATACTTCCTTACAATGTATGAAAATACATTTGCTCCTTATTGTACTTAATTGTTTTATAATTGAAGAAAATTTCCATTTCTCTAAACTTTCCGATGTCTATAAAATCTGGCACCCTGTAGCGTACCATAACCAGGGGCAAACCACGCCAAAGAATGTCGATCCATTCACGGTGACCTCTCTATCATTAAATTGTCGTCAATTTCATCAACCGCGTATAGCATGGTCGCGGACACGGTATTGAAACAAGTGCCTCCCGATCGAAGCTCAATTTTCCCCCATCGAATATTAATATTGCTAAGGTTTTATATCTGTCGTAAATTACAATATCTGATCAGCTCTCCTATTGACGGCTTTTATGTTTTCTAACTTATGTTTATCGGCTTTTCGTAAACTAAACGAAACGCGCACCCCAATGGGTGCTTTACCGGTGAAAGATTCAAATCCGAATGTAGTTTAGCTATGCTTACTCGTACATATTGGAAAATGTCATGATGGTGACCAGACCATACGGATAAAATTTCTAAACTAAAATCCTCGATCAGAATAATCTCACAAACACAAAATCTCCAAAAAAAAAGAAAGATAAAAAAAACAATGCAACTATCTACTTTGAAGATAACCCTGCTGTAAGATTCGGGGATATCAACTTTAGTTACTTTTCAGTAATCTTCTCAGTATCGTATAGCCCCATATGGGGCAAGGGTGCGTTGACTCAGCTGTTTATAGGCAATTTCGAGTCAACTTTACATTGCATATAATTTCGGAGTGTATATAATGTTGCAAGCACTATAATATTTCCTATCCGCACAAGTACGGCAATTTTGGACCACGCCGAGATTTGATCTCCGGACCTCTAGATTACTAGTATCGTAGAGTGCGACTCAACCAAGTGAGCCACAGAGCGGGATTTCAGTAATCGCTACTTTGTATTCGTTACTTAGTAATCGTTACTTTTGAAGAAACACATAAAAAAATTACAACGACAACCTACTCGAATGCGATAGTACTCATATTTACGGTTGATCGCAGACATAGTAATAGGAGGGATTGCACTCATTTTTTGCACTGTTTCACAGAAATAAATGGCGAAACAGACGGCATACCCCAATCGCATCGCTCGGCCGAAGAATTGTATAGAGATATCAACGATTTTCTAAAGTACATGGTACGAAGACGAAGTTCATCATGAAATTGCTGTGGCCAACATCTTGGCTGACGGTTATCCGCTGTTCACTCACGGGTGAAAGGCTTCGACAACCCTTTGGGCAATTTTGTACGAAATCCATCCGCCAAAGCATTGCAGAAATATCGACGGATTTCTAAAGTAGTACGAAGTTGATTGTGAAATCAACCGGATTGACGGTTATCTCTTACCACCCTGTGCACTAATCTGGAAAGGGGTTTTAACGATCCTTTAGGCAATGTTGTGGCGAGTCCAGCGACACCTCGATAGTGACGCTCCCCAAAGGATTGCAGAGATATCGACGGACTTCCGCAAGAATATGAAGTCGACCTTAAAATTGCTGTGGCCAACATCTAGATTGATAAGGGCATACGCTCTGTCAATTATCGTGTACATACAGCAAGATATCTTTCTGTATGTACACGTTACTTACAGCACACACTCAAGGTAAAATGTTTTTCAGTAGATTTTAATATTATATGGAGTTCCATCTCTATTCCAATTACTTACTTTATGCTATAACTGCGATCGCTGAGCGACCGTCACATGAGTCGTTTCTATGAAGACGAACACAAACCTTAATACGTGTAAATC
This sequence comes from Microchrysa polita, assembly GCA_949715475.1. Taxonomy (NCBI): domain Eukaryota; kingdom Metazoa; phylum Arthropoda; class Insecta; order Diptera; family Stratiomyidae; genus Microchrysa; species Microchrysa polita. The sequence continues at coordinate 116,815,154 of OX454416.1, read as the reverse complement.
TTCAAAATATGCTTTTTTAAAAAAGGGAACAGGAGATTATTACTGATCCGATCCGCAAAAAAGGCAGTTAGGGGAGCAGAATTGCAAAAATTAACATAGCGAACTTGGAGCTTGGGCAAAATTTCATGAATCATCGCTACTTGTTTGTTGAAGTCTACACGTTGCCACGAACCGCATATTGCGATCGTTCAATTTCTTCTGCTTATTTAACCTTCGGGTGGGCGCAAGTGAAAAGCCTTCCTTGCGCCAATCAGCCATGTGAAAGTGGAATGAACTGAAACTCACAGTAGCTTAATCTTTATCGGTCAACTAAAAATAAAATAAATAAATAACAGGCGCGACAATCCAACATTGGACTAAGGCCGCAGGATGTGTTAGTGACATCCTATTTCCAAGATCTTATCTGCTTTTTTGTTGAGGTAATGAGATCAGCATCACGCTCAGCAATGTTATTTATCCCCACAAATGGGTACTCGTTTAACATCTGAGTGAGATCATAGTCCGTCACAAGCTCGTGAGTTCGAAAAACACCATGGAACACGGTGAGATTCAAAACCACGATGTCTCATTTCAACGGTGTTCTTTCAATACAATTTTTTTTCGAGATCGAGAACACTATTTTTTCGCGAATTCTAAAATGACCTGTTCTTGCACTTTTTTTTCAAAAGACCGACAATTTTTAATTTTTTTCTTTTTCAATATTTTAAAAGAATATAAAACTGCACGATTAAATTCCGCGACATAAATTGAACTCCTGAATCTCTAAGAAATTCCACCTACACGCAGAGATAAACATGGTTGTGCTAGCATCACACCATGGAAAAGCTAAAATCTGTAAATTCCACCCGATTGGAATGAAACAAATTGCATAATGATGTGCTAATTATGTGCTCTCCACTTTCTCAATAAATTTTTTTTTTATTGGAAAAGTGGAGAGCACATAATTAGCACATAATTATGCAATTGGTTTCATTCCGATCGGGTGAAATTTACAGATTTTGGCTTTTCCATGGTGTGATGCTAGCACAACCAAGGAATGTCCTTGATTCTGGGGAAGGGGGATGAGCACAAAATTGTTTTATTATAAAAGTGGAGAGCACATAATTAGCACATCATTATGCAATTAGGTCCTTTCCGATCGGGTGAAATAATTTACAGATTTTAGCTTTTCCATGGTGTGATGCTAGCACAACCATGGAATGTCCTTGATTCTGGGGAAGGGGGAGGAGCACAAAACGTTTTTATTGGAAAAGTGGAGAGCACATAATTAGGACATAATTATGCAATTGGTTTCATTCCAATCGGGTGAAATTTACAGATTTTGGCTCTTCCATGGTGTGATGCTAGCACAACCAAAGCATGTCCTTGATTCTGGGGAAGGGGGAGGAGCACAACATTTTTTTATTGGAAAAGTGGAGAGCACATAATTAGCACATAATTATGCAATTGGTTTAATTCCGATCGGGTGAAATTGACAGATTTTGGCTTTTCCATGGTGTGATGCTAGCACAACCAAGGAATGTCCTTGATTCTGGGGAAGGGGGAGGAGCACACCATTTTTTTATTGGAAAAGTGGAGAGCACATAATTAGCACATAATTATGCAATTGGGTCCTTTCCGATCGGGTGAAATTTACAGATTTTGGCTTTTCAATGGTGTGATGCTAGCACAACCAAGGAATGTCCTTGATTCTGGGGAAGGGGGAGGAGCACACAATTTTTTTATTGGAAAAGTGGAGAGCACATAATTAGCACATAAGTATGCAATTGGTTTCATTCCGATCGGGTGAAATTGACAGATTTTGGCTTTTCCATGGTGTGATGCTAGCACAACCAAGAAATGTCCTTGATTCTGGAGAAGGGGGAGGAGCACAAAATTTTTTTATTACAAAAGTGGAGAGCACATAATTAGCACATCATTATGCAATTAGGTCCTTTCCGATCGGGTGAAATCATTTACAGATTTTAGCTTTTCCATGGTGTGATGCTAGCACAACCATGGAATGTCCTTGATTCTGGGGAAGGGGGAGGAGCACAAAATGTTTTTATTGGCAAAGTGGAGAGCACATAATTAGGACATAATTATGCTATTGGTTTCATTCCAATCGGGTGAAATTTACAGATTTTGGCTCTTCCATGGTGTGATGCTAGCACAACCAAGGCATGTCCTTGATTCTGGGGAAGGGGGAGGAGCACAACATTTTTTTATTGGAAAAGTGGAGAGCACATAATTAGCACATCATTATGCAATTGGGTCCTTTCCGATCGGGTGAAATTTACAGATTTTGGCTTTTCCATGGTGTGATGCTAGCACAACCAAGGAATGTCCTTGATTCTGGGGAAGGGGGATGAGCACAAAATTGTTTTATTATAAAAGTGGAGAGCACATAATTAGCACATCATTATGCAATTAGGTCCTTTCCGATCGGGTGAAATAATTTACAGATTTTAGCTTTTCCATGGTGTGATGCTAGCACAACCATGGAATGTCCTTGATTCTGGGGAAGGGGGAGGAGCACAAAACGTTTTTATTGGAAAAGTGGAGAGCACATAATTAGGACATAATTATGCAATTGGTTTCATTCCAATCGGGTGAAATTTACAGATTTTGGCTCTTCCATGGTGTGATGCTAGCACAACCAAAGCATGTCCTTGATTCTGGGGAAGGGGGAGGAGCACAACATTTTTTTATTGGAAAAGTGGAGAGCACATAATTAGCACATAATTATGCAATTGGTTTAATTCCGATCGGGTGAAATTGACAGATTTTGGCTTTTCCATGGTGTGATGCTAGCACAACCAAGGAATGTCCTTGATTCTGGGGAAGGGGGAGGAGCACACCATTTTTTTATTGGAAAAGTGGAGAGCACATAATTAGCACATAATTATGCAATTGGGTCCTTTCCGATCGGGTGAAATTTACAGATTTTGGCTTTTCAATGGTGTGATGCTAGCACAACCAAGGAATGTCCTTGATTCTGGGGAAGGGGGAGGAGCACACAATTTTTTTATTGGAAAAGTGGAGAGCACATAATTAGCACATAAGTATGCAATTGGTTTCATTCCGATCGGGTGAAATTGACAGATTTTGGCTTTTCCATGGTGTGATGCTAGCACAACCAAGAAATGTCCTTGATTCTGGAGAAGGGGGAGGAGCACAAAATTTTTTTATTACAAAAGTGGAGAGCACATAATTAGCACATCATTATGCAATTAGGTCCTTTCCGATCGGGTGAAATCATTTACAGATTTTAGCTTTTCCATGGTGTGATGCTAGCACAACCATGGAATGTCCTTGATTCTGGGGAAGGGGGAGGAGCACAAAATGTTTTTATTGGCAAAGTGGAGAGCACATAATTAGGACATAATTATGCTATTGGTTTCATTCCAATCGGGTGAAATTTACAGATTTTGGCTCTTCCATGGTGTGATGCTAGCACAACCAAGGCATGTCCTTGATTCTGGGGAAGGGGGAGGAGCACAACATTTTTTTATTGGAAAAGTGGAGAGCACATAATTAGCACATCATTATGCAATTGGGTCCTTTCCGATCGGGTGAAATAATTTACAGATTTTAGCTTTTCCATGGTGTGATGCTAGCACAACCATGGAATGTCCTTGATTCTGGGGAAGGGGGAGGAACACAAAATGTTTTAATTGGAAAAGTGGAGAGCACATAATTAGGACATAATTATGCAATTGGTTTCATTCCAATCGGGTGAAATTTACAGATTTTGGCTCTTCCATGGTGTGATGCTAGCACAACCAAGGCATGTCCTTGATTCTGGGGAAGGGGGAGGAGCACAAAATTGTTTTATTGGAAAAGTGGAGAGCACATAATTAGCACATAATTATGCAATTGGGTTCTTTCCGATCGGGTGAAATTTACAGATTTTAGCTTTTCCATGGTGTGATACCAGCACAACCATGGAATGTCCTTGATTCTGGGGAAGGGGGAGGAGCACAAAATTTTTTTATTGGAAAAGTGGAGAGCACATAATTAGCACATAATTATGCAATTGGGTTCTTTCCGATCGGGTGAAATTTACAGATTTTAGCTTTTCCATGGTGTGATACTAGCACAACCATGGAATGTCCTTGATTCTGGGGAAGGGGGAGGAGCACAAAATTTTTTTATTGGAAAAGTGGAGAGCACATAATTAGCACATAATTATGCAATTGGTTTGATTCCGATCGGATGAAATTTTCAGATTTTGGCTTTCCATGGTGTGTTGTTAGCATATCCCAAGAGGAGTGTCCTTGATTCTGGGGGAGGGGGATGAGTACAAAATTTTATTATTGGAAAAGTGGAGAGCACATAATTATCACATAATTATGCGATGGGTTTCGTTTCTATTGGGTTATACATATTTACTTAATGGTCATCATTTCGTGATGCTAGCACAACCAATTATAAACCTTAATTCTAGGGAGGGGGGACGAGCACAACATTTTTTAATGTTTGACGAAATTAGCACATAATTATAGGATATGTCCCACTTTGATTTTTGAAAGTGGTAATTCCAGCATCACAGACGTGAAAACGAGAATGCTTTACATTTTGCTGTACGGCAGGTCAAAATGTTGTACCATACAGCAAAATGTTGTACGTCTGGTCAGCTTACCCCAGACCCATCAGCAAAACCAACTAGAAAAATATCTAATTCAAAACATATCGCCTGTTGATGTACATATTTCAATCGAATTTATTGATCTTAAGATGCTAAATTTATATTAATATCTGATATAAATTTTTCGGCAAATTGTCGTATGTACAAAAATTTAGTTTTTTTGCACAACAGTGCGCTTTCTATAATTTTATTAAAATTTTGTATTTAGTGTAGACGTTTCTTACCAGATGCCCGGCTTTTTTCTCACCGAGTGAAAATTTCCAAACTAAATTTGACCTACAAACAACTTTATGCCACTTCCTGCCATGAAATCATCTCCATATGATTTGCATACGGTTATTTTATTTACAACCATATTTCAGCCCATATTACTAATAAATCGCCTACAATTTCGTAGAGCAAATAAAACCGCAACAAATCAATATTATCCCATAACTAACACCTCCCTGCTGTGTTGTTTTAATTACCGCTATTACTCATACGTGTTTAATTCAGTTTGTTTTTAGCGAAACGATATTTGTATCAAGGCTTCGCGATTCGAGTTCTATGTGCGCGCAATTCGCAATTCCCACAATCTAGATCCCACAGCATCGCCACCATAGCCGCCCACCCAATTTATCGTGAACCATTTCGAAACCTGTTCGCAAATAGTGAAGAATCCGTACAATATACGAGAAACCAGAGTACCTTACCTATGTTTGCAGACTTCCCAAACACCATGACCGTGCACTATGATCATTTCGTGCCATCCGCACACCAAAGATTGCATCTTGTGCCTAGCAAAATTGTCTCACTCCTACACACTGTGCCTATTACACTTTTCGCTTTTGTAGTTTAATTACCTACTTCACAAACTACGACCAATATTTGTTAACAATATTTTTATTTGGTTTTTAAGTGGTCATCTTCGACACGATCGATTCTTGGTACAGAGAAAAAATAAAATCGCGCGGGATCCACGACAAGAACCTGAGTATGTTCAGGAGGATTCAATGGACAATATTCGGTGTGGTGTGGACAAGGAAGTAGCTGCGTTATGTTACGGGACAATGTTGAGGTTGCTGTAGGTACTAACGAAATTATACTTATGGAGAACGACGACATTGGTACCGTGGCGTTGAAAATCGGCACACAGCCAGTGAGAAAAGTCAAACAGCACAAGCAGCAAGAGGTGTGAACATGGAACGGAGGAACAAAAACATCAACAGCAATTGTCGAGATATAACTCAAGATGTTATTACGTATTGCTAGAATGCAAAGATTATTATTTATATTGACTGATCATGAAGTTGGAGGAAGTTTTATGGGCTCACCATTTGAATTGAATTGACTGGATTATCAGGCGAATGGCAAGGAAGGATGTTGATGTGTCTACATAAGGATGAGATGCAGCAGCATGCTGGCAGTTTGTCAATACTACACTAGACCAGATAGGTGCACATACTTCCATGAAATTCCATCTTGCAACGAATTCTAAGTAACGCACGCACTTCATGTTTTAGCCAAACTGCACAACTACTGCACATAAGAACACACAAAAATAAAAAAACTCTACTGTGCATGTTGTTCCGAGTCGAGCCTAAACGATATGCTCCTTCGATATCGTTGTCAGGCTCCCCAAGCTCTTCAGTCAACATGACTCAATGATTTTTAATTGGTTTATTACGAAAACGATACGCAGAATTAACAATCCTCGTATCCAATTCATTGGTATAATATCGTGTGATATGTATGTATCCATTGAGCCCGGGCGGGTATGTATCTTCATACGCGAACGCGACTCGCGCAACGAAGAAGATGGTATGGCACAAGAACAGGAAGTCCAAGTATGTAATGGCGCCTAAGACTACTCGCATTTGCTAATTTCCCGAGACCTTTTGCTGAACTGCACCTTCCCATTCACATTCTTATTCTTCGCTTGTGTTTTTCTTCCTTTTTTCGCGAGGACTATATCGAATGTATTGGATATTGTATTCCACCATGTACTCAGAAGATACTCCAAAATAAAACAGATACAAAACATACGTGAATTTCTTAGTTATACACATACCATTTCGTGTACGCTGGTTTTGTGGACAATAACGCAAACATGAGTCCAGGGAGTGAATAAAATCAATATACGAATTGACTTGGACAGACATGGATATTACTGTACGTATTATTGTGCAGAATCATCGTCGGATTGAAAGCAAGTCTCTAAGTCTCGGGCATACACAAAGTAGCATAGTAGGCTCAAAATCTGCAAGTGATTATGGCCCCTCATTAAATTCCAATCCATTGCAAATGAATTGAATTAACATAACAAATTATTCGTTCGTGACTAACCCATAAATGATTGTTTTAAGAAATGCTCACGCCGATACGATGCGGTGGCATCTTCTTTATCTAGTCTCAAGTGAGACTTGTTCTTCTCTATAGTTAGATTTCAGTGAATTTTTCTACGATTCCTTATATGGAGCGATAAGTTCCCAGACTCGAGACTGACCAGTAATACTCTCCACGAGAATTTATTAAAAATTGGTATTGGAAAAAGTTCAAGTTTAAAATTTTATGAATTTGGTGCACTGTGAATAAGCTTTTTGAAAATTTACAGCATATACAGGGTGCCCCATTCATGATGGAGGATATCTTAATCGTAAGCTGCTGTGGCTCATTCGGGAAAAATTAATGTCCAACAGGACCCTTCTATTTTTAACCGTTACAATGTAATAGCAATTTTTGTAAAAATGCCCGACTTGCCGAACTAAATCAAAATTTGCCACACCACCAAACAGAGTTGAGAAATGACTTCACTTTCAAAATTTCCAATAAAATGACACCTCGCCCGTTACGAAAAATCGGTTTTTCATCAATTTTTATCATTTGATTTTTTGATGATATTTTGGGATGCGTTTTTAAAAAAGAGATTGACATTGGTCACTACCCCGCTAGTGAATATTTTACAGCTGTTAAGACCGATCAATTTAAAACAACGGACAAAGCAAAATGGTATCCTCGTTCTCGTTCCAAATATTTTGAAATTACAGCCAAGGTCAAAGTATTTGCAAACTTAAACTTTTTCCAATTAAATTTCTATTACAACACTTTTTATAATATTCTCATACCATAATCACCATCCCTTCTATCCGCTGCTAAAATTATGTTAAACGGCCGAAGGGATTGCAAACTAACTGAGACTTAGGCCCGTATTTATGAACATTCCTTAACTCAAGGAGACTTTTTTGTCTCCTTTGACCAGGGTTGTGCTTTGTTCCTGATGTCACCGCCGCTATGCGAAAGTCCACAGGTCAAGGAGACCTTGGGTCAAGGATGCCGAAATTCAATAATTAAATGTCATTCCCATACTTTTTCATAGAAAAAAAAGTCTCCTTGTGTTAAGGAATTAAATGTCATTCCCATACTTTTTCATAGAAAAAAAAGTCTCCTTGTGTTAAGGAATGTTCATAAATACGGGCCTTAGACTCAATGCCAGAAGTTAGCCGAAAAATTGGCAAACATAAATGCAATCGAAATTGCATTTTTAGTTGTTGCACTATACACTCAATCTATCACAATTGATCAGAGCTGGCTCACGAATCATCAAATTGAGAGTTTGTGATTCTGGGAAGTTCCTCGAAATATGAGAAAACATATGCGTTCGCACGATTCAAAAAAAAATTCACAAATGTGCTAAGTCCAGCGATAGTGCTATTTTATATTTTATGCTAGTCCATACTTGCCACAATTAAGCAGTTAAAGGAGGATGGGCACTTTTGTATGAAAGTTGGTCGTTGAGTGAACAGCAATGAAACTGGTGTCAAATGAAAGGGCTATATTAGAGGGTAACTTACATATCAATTTTAGATCCGTAAACACTGGGGTTCCTGAGAAAGGACGACTTTTGTTCGTCCTTTGGGGCAACTTTGCCGATCTATAACTTTTGAATGAATGAAGCTAGAGATTGAAATTTTGTACAAGTGGTTTTTACTAGAGGATCTTACTTTTTGTAAAGTATGAATATAATGCGACCAATATTTCCTCTACCTCCCCTACAATTTTTTTAATTTTTTTGGTATAACTTTCGTCCGGATAGCCGTTGAATTGTCTTAATTGGTCAAATTATTCCCTACTATAGTACTATACTACTGTAAAAAAAATCAGGACGATTCCTTTAAAACAAAGGGTACTTTTGATACAAAAACCGTTTTCCCCTATATTAATTTTTTGCTTCTAAATCTGCGAAAAAAGCTCCAATTGAGTTGATTTTTTTGGAAATTGTCTTCTTATTGCATTCTCGCTATGTCCTTTTCGTGGGAGCTCGCCAACACCAATATTAAGACCCCCCTCCATTCAAAAGTCCATTCCTTAAAATGCATTCATTAATGTTATGGGTTGTTATGTGAGTATATAAAAACCCAAACGCAGTTTTTTCTCATCCCCTCATCAAATTAGTCACACATATGGGAAAAAACATACATTGTTTATTGCACTTAAACAAAAAAAAACATTAAAATTAGGTAACAAAAGGCTAATTAATATTGGTCATCGATTATTACATCTAGTAAATGCTGCTCAGGATTGAATTCTTCAAATCTGCCTAATCCTACATTACATACCATAAAACTGGCAGAATATGGGCGCAGCTTCCCACTGTTCGCCTGCCAGTAAGACAGTTGCAGTAATGCTCTATATTGGAATGTATACCATGCTGGTCTCTGTCAATTAAAATATAGACATAATAAATTCGCTGCGCGAATGTAGTCAAACCCGTAAAACCATACATTAGTCTACGTAATGTTGAATTCGCTTAAACCATCAAGTGTATCATGCCTACACATTTCAACATAAGGCGTGTTTTTTTTGTGTTCGGGTGTAGGTTAGTTTAGGGTAACTACATGGGGTTACAATAACAACATAACCCAGATAAACCCAGTAATGTATCGAGGGTACGTACTCTGACCAAAGTTAACCCGGAAGAATTGTTACAGATGTGACAACCAGAGGCGCTCTAACACGAAAAAGCATGAGCTAATACCAAAACCATTTGTTAAATGTTCAGTGTTGTTTTTGTAAGACATGTTAATTTACTGGTTATTTATTTATCACAACTTTGAACCTTCAGCTTTTTACAAAGTTCATGGTTGATGCAATAGATCTAAACAGCTTTTAACCCAAATCTTTTTTTGTGCTTATATACCCTAACCTGCACCTTTTTCACAAAAAAAAACACGCTTATAGTAAATCCCCTCCCGCAAATGCTCTGCAACATACGACCTAGCCAACTTAATATGATATGTGCCTAAAGCGTGCAAAATCAAACAATCCTCTGTTAATCGAAGAAAGTATTCTAAAAATGAGGGATTTGCTTCCATACCCACGAAATTACTTCGATGCCTATTTAAATTATTCATCTCTACATATTTATAAAGACGGATTGATTTGGCTTATTAATGTTTTCATTAATTATATTAATTATTTCAGGAGCCAAACGATGATCCTTGTAAAAGGCGTTTAAGAGACTAGCTCCTATTTTAAAGTCGTGAAACATGTGGGGAAATTAGTTCGACGAAACAGCTTATAAGATTGCTTCATCTTTCCGTTTATAACTTCTACTACCCACCGGCATATGATTATAAGTCTTGATCTATTCGCCTGTTCCGTGGTTAATTGGCTTTCTCCCCTTTCCTTTGTAAGAGGTACATTAGCTTCATAACCATATGCTTCTAAAATACCAAAACTATCCCTAAATCCACGATCGAGAATAAAAACTTCATTTTATTTACAACCTAAAGGCCTGGATAGACCTCCGGCGGAATGAAAATGAAATTTTTGTCCGCTGCTATTTTCTCAATGAAAATGCATGCTTACTGTCGTGGAACATGTCGGAAATGATGGGGAATTCCATAAGCTATAATCCGAATATGGTTGAAAAAATTTTCTCGGCCATTTTATGTATTATTTTTCGATTCCCCGGTCATTAGATATTTTTCACAGTGAAATTACCGGGGAATCGAAAAATAATACATAAAATGACCGAGAAAATTTTTGGAACCATATTCGGATTGTAGCTTATAGAATTCTCCATCATTTCCGACATGTTCCACGACAGTAAGCATGCATTTTCATTGAGAAAATAGCAGCGGACAAAAATTTCATTTTCACTCCGCCCGAGGTCTATTCAGACCTTAAGTTGTAATCCTTAACTTGTTACTCATCCGTTTCCATTGATAGTCCGATTTATACGACATACACGTTCAACGTTATGTAGGTACATATGTATTTTGGTAAAATAGTGTATTTTTTTGCGAGACTTTACGTCGTTTAAGCCCAATTAACTTCTTAGCTTTTGAAAATAGACTAAATACATGTAAAGCGGATTTGTTCACTACAAAACAAAGACTTCATTTTATAAAATATATTTTATGTAATGATTTCGCAATATAGAAAGAATTAAATAAAAGTAACAAAAACAACATTAAAAATTCGCAACTTTTGACTTCGAACGTGTATTTCAAAACGACTTAATAATTTTTAATCATTTTTTCCATCAATGATAGGGAAAACTGTTCAGTGTATTAGAAAATTTACCTCAAGTCTCTGAGTTACATATTTTTTCGGTAAATGTGATTTTAGTGCAGTAAGATTTTTCATTTTTTGTCAAAACTTAAATAGCCCATATCTCCGATCTCCCACTGTTTAGCTAAATATCGCTAGAACAAACGTTAATCTACTCGTCCCAAGCTTTCATTTGACATACGTTTCATTGCTGTTCATCAAACGACCGTTTTGACCATCCTCCTTTGTGGTAATAACTGCCATAAAACGAATGAACCATAAAAGGAAATTACCAGAATGGTTTCGTGATTGGAATAAGACGGATTTGTCTGCTGCATCGCAGGATAACTCTAAATGGGATGAATTTTTTGTAAAGTGGTGGCATATTTAGTATGGAAATGGGTTGAAAGCCGACTGAAGGATCGTCTATCTCTGATACAAATGATCAAATGACCATTCGTGCTCAAAGTAAGCCATTCAATCAAATGGTTTCATTTGGATTGTCTATTTTCTCTACAAAAAGAAACCTCGTTAACATGTATTGGGGTTTCCAGGTTACATGGAATTTTGCATAAGGCCATCCCTTTCTATAATCTACAGTAAAGCCTAAAATCTGGCATTGTTACATGACAATTTTCGATTAAGAGACGACCGCCAAAGAAAAAAAGAGACGCGAACAATTAGGATTACCGGTTAACCGAGATACAGCCTTCCAGGCAATTTTTCGAAATAAAAAAATTGCCAAAATATTCAAACTCTTCGATCGGTGCAATAACGGGAAAGATATACGTAGGCTAATACAAAAGTTTTTAGAATAGGCATGTTCTAGTATACGTTTTCGTCAAATATGTTATTTCCATCAAAAAGTTTGACCTTTTTTAGCATATGCCTGCTCAGAACACTTTGATGACAAGTGATACTGTTTTTGGACGTAAGTTACAGTTAGTTATAAAAGTCAATTTAGCAAAAAAAAATTGATTAGCACATGAAGATTTTCGTGCAATGATTTTCTACGATTTTAAAGCTGGATTATCACAACAACAGTGTTTCGAACGGCTGCATTTGGAAATGAAGCACCATTCTCATCCGACATTGTATAACTGGTCTAACGAGTTCAAACTTTGGCGTAATTCACTCAAGGATGAGTTTCGTGAAGGTCGTCCAAAAACAGTAATTTAGCCGGAAAACGTTGACAGTGGCGTATTTAGAAAATTCTCAAAGGGGGGGCACAGACTACGGGGCTAATTTGTTACTTAAGTTTTGGTGTGGGGATACCCGAGAGCAGCTACATAGGAAAATATTGGCAAGACTGAGGGATCGTGGATCCTTGATTTAAGGCGAAACTAAGTTTTCAATAGACTTGAAATATAATAATTTTAAGGTAGGTGGGTAGCTACCTTGACTTCAAGTGAGGTTGACTATAGAAAATTTCAAGGTCTCCTTGAGTTTCTCCTTAAATCAAGGATGCATTGACTCGTGAATATAAGTGATTTATATGAAAAAGTATGAAAAATGAAATTTATCATGAGAGTACTTTGCATTTCAGGTTTATTACACCAAAAGTTAAGTTTCCATATGACAAAACGGACTCCAGACGGAACACTTTTCTTTGGAAGAGAAATTTCATACATCGCCCGAAATTCTGCCAAATTTCGGCCAAATTCCGTCAAAAAGTGGTTCTGCTTACTTTTAAAAGAAACACAGATGCAAAGCTGATACAACAAATTTTAGCTGATATTGTGGTCTTGAATTCCATGGCAAGTTTAAGCGAATTTGAATGCAAAATTAGGATTTACTGAAAAAGAGGCGTTTGTATGTTTTGTCAAAAATCTAGTAACAGATTCCGTAAAATCGTAACAAATGCCGAATAATATTTTACAAGTACAATCCAGAATACTACACGGTTGTAAATTTTGGTGTAAACCGGGAGTAAAAAAGTGTAACTCCTATCTATTCCAAAACTTGAATCAAATTTGACCCTTTTCAACTTATAATTTTAGTTTATTCAAAGATTATATTAATTATAACCGCTACAGATTAAAACATTTTACACCGTTCGGGATAGAATAAATTGCATTGAACGTTGCTATAACATAAAAGGGTAGAATCAATCCTACTATGTTATCAAATCTACACTATCAACGCAAGAAACCCATTCAACCTAGAAATGTATTGACTTGTAGTCTGTCTGGTTCAGTGAACAGCGCGCTTGCCTACAAATCACAGAATTGTGGATTCGAAGCCGACTGCACTCGTATTACAATTTTTATTTTTTCGAGCGGTTTTTATAAATTTGCTTATCAATTTTATACTATTGAAGAGTAAAATTTTTATCAAGAATACTTATACTTTTAATATAGTTCAATTATACTTTTGATAAAGTTTTTATATGGAAAGGTATGAATATATTTTTTTGTAAAAATTACACCAAAATTTTCAGCCGTGTAGGAACTAGAAATGAGAAGGAATGGCTAAGATGATGTTTACTTCATGAAAATTGAAGCATTGAAGAAAGTACCCCAGGCAAGCACCCCAGAGACCGAACCGTAGGAATTCGATAATGTATGCTAAAAATGCTTTTCCACCAAAACACTTAAATTTTTAGCATTTTAACAAAAAGAGAAGCATCTGGTTTAAAGACCTTTACAGCAGCCCAACACACACAACTTATATCAACATAAGATGGGGTCACTTCACACATGACGAGACTTTCAATAGCAGTCCTTGTTTCCGAACAGATTCATGTCAAGATTGGGCAACGTTTCATAACCACCTCGTTGCCTCGACATAGTCATAGCTTGTACTTATTCTCTGAGAGTTCTTGCTCTTGTAACCACGCGTCTATGAAAATAAACTTAACCCGTTCGAAAAACGGAAAGGGTTCATCAACGAGGAGATCTGGCGAATTGAGAGGATGATGTGATGATAATGTTTCGAAAAAGATTTACAAAGTTTAGTAATAGAAACGCTCAAAATAAAAAGGGAACATTTGGTACTGCAATTTTTAGTATGGTGTGAAAAAAGTTTTATGTGCTCACAGGGGGGCCCGTGCCCCCTGTGCCCCCCTGTAAATACGCCACTGAACGTGGATGCCGTGTCTGAAATGATTATGCAAGACCGGCATGTAACATACCGTGAGATAGAGGCATCTTTGGACATTCCCCCGGCCATTCATACGATGCTGCTTGGAAACTTGGCTAGAATAACAGAATTTGGGGGGTTCGGTTTGTATGACAGCCCCAGCCCCATGACCCCCTTGTCCGATTTTACCGATTCAAATATATAAACTGCCTGCAGCAAAAACAAGCAAATATTTCAGCTTCATAGCTTTTAACACTAGAACGGCCAAAGCCGTCAATTTGACGGTTTTGGAACTTTGATAGCGCATATTTTCGAATCTATCTACTCTTGAGTTATGATATTCATTGACTTTTCCTAAAATGAGCATCTTAGTGTATATGTGAATTCAAATTTTGAAATAATATTATTATAGTGGTGATATGACCTGTTCTACCTATAAGGGCCAAGCCGTCATTTTGACGGCAAAGTAATTGAACTACGTGAAGAATACGCGAAATTTCCGAAGAATACCTACGGAAGAAGGGAGGATATTCCACCAGACAAAAAATAGACAGCAGAAAAGAATCACAGAAAAAACAATGCTGAGTACAGACTAATTGCAAGAAGAATCGTACGTGTGATTTGCACATATTGTAAAAGACCTGTTTGCGGAAAATGTAATCTATATGTTACAAAAAATATAATTTGTAATCAATGTAAATCGGAATAACTTAAAAATATATTGAGGATCAATTTCAACTCATATTTAATATTTCATTTTGCATTTTTACATTTTCGCAAGTCAACAAACTGCTGGCCGTCAAATTGACGGCACCGCCCTTTCTAGGTATGATACAACTGACGGCCTTTCTAGTGTTAAATTGGCCTAGTAAAACCGGTCGTAACAGACAGACAGACGGGCAGACAAACAGACGGACATAGCTTAATCGATTCCCCAAGTCATGCTGATCATATGTATAGTTTTTATATGGTCGGAGATGCTTCCTTCAATGCGTTACAAACTTCATGACAAAGTTAATATAGCCCTTCATCCTATGAGCGAAGGGTATGAAAAATGGAAGATTAAGAAAACGAAAATTGAAAACGGAAAATGAATAATTGAAAATGGGAAATTAGAAACGGAAAAAAATCAAAGAAGAGATTATAGAGAAGATCGAAGGGGGTGACGATTTTTTTCTTCGGTATTTTGTTAGGAGTAGTTAGGAGGTAAAGAAACTAATTTTACTCGGAGCTGAGGGGTGCGCTAACGCGGGGAGAGGGGGTTAAAGGTGCAATTTCGTGCAATTTTTGGTGTTTTGGGCTATATCTCGAAAACGGTGAGTCCCAGAGAAAAAAGTTGTGAGTAAGCATTAAAGCTTTTTAAATATTCTATTTATTTGCCCATAACTGCATATGCAAAGCTCCCAACGGTTCTTCCGATATTGGTTAATAAAACTCAAAAAAAATACATACAATTTCCTATAAAATTCATCGTACATGCATAGGTCGGATTCCTAACAGTTATCCAGAAGCTAATTTAAAAATCAGAAATTTCACATAGAAAACATCCACACACCATAATTGGTATACGTGTATCTATGCTATATGCATGTACGCTGTGTTGATGTTTTCTATGTGAAATTTCTGATTTTTAAATTAGCTATATCTGGATAACTGTTAGGAATTCGACCTTTGGATGTGGGATGAACTTTATAGGAAATTGCGTAAGCTTTCATTCTTTCTCAGACATTTTTTTTTGTAGAGTTCGTGGTTTCGGAGATATAGCGGGGATAGAGCTGATAAGCACAAGAATGGGATATTTGAACCCGCTCTCCCAACGTTAGCGCACTCCCGATGACCGCGTTCTTTTAGCATGTTTTCCTCGTAACCACCCCTTATAAATTCGTGAAATAAAAAACCGTCACCCCCTTCCGATTTTCCACGATGTTGGTCTTTATACTTATAAATGGGAAAAATTAAATTTGGAAGTTTGCTTTAAGCTCTTGAACTTTTGACTGATTCCAGACCAGGTAACAGGAAGTATATCAAATGAAATCAAATCGCAAACTGCACAAAATCGTCTTGCAACGTTTTACTGAAAAACGATCCCGAGAGACACCAGAACCAAACAAATGTGGAAAAAACGACTTTTTTGACAATTTTCGGTTTTGAATAGGCTATATCGGGGAAACCGTTAGGAATCCGACATATATATGTTGAAAATAAGTTTTTGGAAATTTAATGGGCTTTAATACTGCCATACAAATACTCTCGAAATTAAATCGAATTCATGCAAAAATGAATCCTTTAGCCCCCTCTCCCCACGTTAGCGCACACCTCATGACCGCGAGATTTAAGTATGTTTTACTCCGAACCATCCCTTATAGATCTGTGAAATAAAAAACCGTCACCCCCTCCCGATTTTCCACAATGGTTGGGAACCTGCATCGGAGTTCAAAAAACACGACTAATGTTTTCTGTACTGAAGTGATGTTTGCGGCACCACCTACTACAAAAACATATGAAATTTATATTCTGTTTGGTGAAAGCATTCATTGTAGATGGAATCTAATCTAGTATCTATCCCTGTATGTGGATATGGCAAGCGGATTGAAGAGATATCAATTCCTTTTTACAGCTAGTGCATTTTTATTCGGCGGACACCGTTCCAACTTGTTGTTTTTTGGGAGATCCCTTTATATCCTGCCAAAGTGAGTTTGATCATTTTTTTGTACTCTGACTCTTCATATTCTCCTGGCTGTGTACTGTAATATTTTTATGTGTTTCCGAAATCGAAAATAGAATAAAAGGGATATTTGTAAATAATTCTAAATTTAACGAAGCGACTCAACTAATAGGTACATACGAAAAATGGCTCCAGGAGTACTTCCAACAAATGCATCAATGGTGAAAGACATGATTTCCATATGCAGGAGGTGTTTATGCTGATGGAGTATATAGCCCAGTAAAGTGAGTTTGATCATTTTTTTGTACTCTGACTCTTCATATTCTCCTGGCTGTGTACTGTAATATTTTTATGTGTTTCCGAAATCGAAAATAGAATAAAAGGGATATTTGTAAATAATTCTAAATTTAACGAAGCGACTCAACTAATAGGTACATACGAAAAATGGCTCCAGGAGTACTTCCAACAAATGCATCAATGGTGGAAGACATGATTTCCATATGCAGGAGGTGTTTATGCTGATGGAGTATATAGCCCAGTAATATCGTATTTTCGTCAGGAAAAAAATGCGGAAGTTTATTTCTCAATTTTGTTATATGTATTTTGGGGCGCTGATTCCGAATATCAACTTTGCACCCTAAAAAAGTGCCGAAACATCAAAAAAAACTAAGCAAAAAGTGCCAAATTTATTGTTTTTTGAGTATAAAAAGAAAACGGTTCATTTCCTGGAAAAATTATCTACTACAAAAATAAAGTGAACATTATTTCCTACAAAATTGCCATATATCATTTTTTTGTCTGACTTGTAGTTTAGAAGCTAGAGCATTACTAAATTTAGGCAATTTTAGCCCAAAGACTAAATCGATAAAAGAAAAGTCCATCAGGGTTCCTTATAGTTTTCTATTTGAATATATTTTTTAGGTGGTGAAACTCGAGATCAAAACCGGTTTTTATATGAAAATTGAATTTTTCACGAATCTCTTCTAAAAAACGTTTTTCATCTTGTTCTTGTTCCGCATGTAGATAGGCCCAGTAGTTTCTCTATATCTCTTTAGGCAGCAAAAAACGTGTTTGGTTGGCCGGTGGATAGGGGAAACGAGTTGCAACAAGCAAAATATTGAGAATCCTGCTGAAACTGTTAATGATGTAAATAGTAAAGTGAAACAAATCATCATAGAGATACTTTTTTGTTAAGATAAAAATTGCCTGTACTTTTACGAGCCCTAGCTCCCAAACTGAGGGTATGAGAAAAAAATGATTTTCAGCCATTTTAAAGGGAATGATGTCTTTTTTATTTTTGCAGTAAAAAATTTTTTCGGGAAATG
Source organism: Microchrysa polita (assembly GCA_949715475.1). Lineage (NCBI taxonomy): Eukaryota > Metazoa > Arthropoda > Insecta > Diptera > Stratiomyidae > Microchrysa > Microchrysa polita. Next base: position 116,796,919 of record OX454416.1, on the reverse strand, counting down.
CACTGTTTATTTTTTATGGGCAAAAAACCTGAAATGCGGGTAATTTTGCAAATTTTTTTCAATGTTGCGGCACTTATTTTACGGTGCAAAGTTCAGATTCGGAATCAGCGCCCCATAATACATAAAGAAAGAGTGAGAAAGAAACTTCCGCATTTTTTTCACAGATTGGTACTAAATCGACACGATATTACTGAACTAATAATGTAAGAAAGTGAGTTGTATTTTCCACATTTCTTTTTTTCAGAAGTCAGTTCTTAACGAATCTATCATCTATCACCAACTCTTTCAGTCCGTTCATAGGGTTTTTTGTGCTTTAGCTACCTAGAAAATTTCTTGCAGAATTATACCGTCTAGATTGGCTGAGTTACAAAATGCTTGGAAATCACTGGAATATTTTTTAATTTTTTTCTTTACCTTTACTATAATTTTCTTGTGCTTGATAACCTTAAATTTGTCTTGTCTTGTAGTCTGTCTTGTTTTCGTATCAAATATTAGTAATACGTATTTCTGCAAGGGATTCAACTAAAGTGTGGCTAATGAAGTCGACGCATACCTTGAACCCTTTGGAAAAAATCTTACGGGCGGCAATTATTATAGCTCAGAGGAAATTTAAAAAAAAGTGAAATTGTCACTTTCGCCACGCTCCTGGGCGACGCATCGCACAGTTTGAGAACTCCTGATGTGGTGCATCTGTATGTTTCATAAACTCCGGCCAGTCTAGTTTATTTTTTAGATATGTAAGTGTTAAAAAATAAACTGAATCCATAAAAAAAAAACACATAACTCAGATTAGTCATGCGCATACATAAGCATGCATGACTCTGATTCAACGAGGCCAGACAGTACAGCGCCAGGGTACGTATACATATTGTAATGATCGCAAACTTCCTGGTTTACTCTAAAACACGTCTTCGAGGTCAAAAACTGCACGATATTTTCTAAACGAGAAGGAATTCTTCATCAGATCTTAGAGTTATGATATCAAACTCTTAGTTTTTTGCTCTAATACTCATATGGTGCACCGTACCGCGGCCGACGTGATACGAATAGCTCTCACACTATTATGTTGGGCTAAAGGTCATTGTGTTTGGAATTTTCGTAAAGATTTTAACACGTTTTAATCTGTTGCAAATATGTATGTAATATGTATCCACTTCATGTATGTAACTTTTTTGTTTGATAAATCTATTGGAATTTTTATGAACTTAATTATGGAATTTGGTACTTCCAGTACCTCAGATGTTCTAGAATTGGTTGAGTGTTAGAGCGCGTTGGTCTGATTCAATATGAGCTGTTGATTGGGAAGGAGTGCGTTAGTCTCACAAGTTCATTAGCTGGGTATCATCGCCCTTCAGCCACGACCATATCATCACACTGAGGATAAATTTATTTTCCCAACATCATGTCATGTCGTTTGTGTCACAACTGTTACCACCATAAGATTTTCATTTCTTGGAAATCATATAAAATTTGATATTTTCCATTCTCGAGCGTCATTCCAAGCCATCATAATAAATATGCTATATCGATCGAACATACTAGCGGGAGTTTTACTGTAAAATCACATTTCAAACTAAAATTATTGAACATTATGTGTACTATAAGCACATAAACGCTAAACTGGGACTAATCTCATGCTGTGACCTTCCACGTAAAACGAACATTGTAACATTCAAATTGAAGCGTGGAATCACAAGAAGTCTGCATAATTTTTATCGGTTGATCCATAGTTTCACTATGACGACGATGCGACGGGACGCGACACATGGGGCTGGTTGGAGTATGGGTACGTATGTAGATCGCGTTCGTTTTTCAAGAATCTCCCGAGGAGGTCAGTTTTGAATCTTAATGCGAGAGCATTTATGTCAACGTGAATTTTACAGATTGTAGATAACCCAGCAATTGGATGATTGGTGGTCGAAGAAATATCAACATCTGTTTTGTTAAGTGTTGTGTTCTATGGGACTGAGTGAGTGAAGATTGGTCTGATTTTTGCGGGGAGGAAAAGTACGGTGACTTATGAGTTGAGTTTTACGTCTGATGATGAGCATGGTAGAAAGTATTTGCATTTACAGGAAGAGACGCGTCTCGGCCGCCTAAGAAATGAACGATGAGCAAGTAAGTTTACCAGACAAAACATGGTTAACCGATTAACAGGCCACACCATTTCATTAATTTTCGGGGAAAACATGCTAAATATTCAGCACATCAAAATATAGTGCACAGGCTATACTCTCTTCGATCGGCGCAATGACGGGAAATATATTTGTAATAACTGGATTTTTTTTGTCTGAAAGACTTAAGCGATCAACCCGATTTAACCCTGGAATACTAACATGACCAGTTAGGGCGTTATTACTAACAACACGTAATTTTGACGTGTTCATATTTTCCTACAGTCGTTTTCCCAGTTTACATATTTTGCCGAGCTTATCGTTTTTCAGTGCCACAGACAAAAATTATTTGACTAAAATATGCCCTCGGAAAATGCACTTATATTACTTACAAGACGTATAAATAACATGCTATTTTCTATTGGTATTACTATTTAACCATCAAATAGGTAGTAGCACCTAGAACATTGCTAAGCTTACTGCCATAGACCACAAATAGGATGCTGCCGCTCACATGGACATACAACAACTAACTGAGGAAAGCACTGCTGCAGTGAGTAGTCAACCAGACTCGTGGAACAGCTTATACACATTATAATGTGACCGGACACGTCAATTTTACGTATTGTTAGTAATTTAGGGTTAAGAAAGCAGTCAACAGTCATAGAAACACTTGCTTTTACCGACTCGTCCCGTGTTGGGATAAGACTTGGTTCAAATGATTCTCTGATGGTCCTATGAAATAATCCGAAACCGCAATTTAGACCAGCTACTGGAATAACGGTATATTAGTATTCAAAGTAAACAACACTCCACATGGAAGACTTTCAAAATTAAAAATTGAAAATTGAAAGTTGAAAATTGAAAATTGAAGAATGAACATTAAAGATTGAAAGAACATTAAAGATAATTGAAAATTAAAAATTCTAGATTGAAAACTCAAAGCTGAAAGTCAATCCTCTACATTCAGGCTCATCCAGGTGTATGCAGTTGGCGACGTCTCTTTCGAATTTTTTAACTTTTTCTTACTTAGTTCGTCAGCTAATCGTTTGCCTACGTTTTTCCAGGAAAAATGTTGGCTATGAAAAAAAAAATCATTTTCAATTTCACTCAATATCTGGAGTGCCTGATCTGGTCACCCTAAGCATGCCTACGACGCCTGACTTGGCCACTTCGATTGCCCATTGGGTGCCCTCAATAACCCATGAAAAATCGTCGTTTGATCACCCCTGAGGGAGATATTCACTAAAATCCGTTACTAGGAATTTCACACAAAAAAAAATTTAGCCTATTGGTAAATTTGACTACTTCGCGTTCGAATTTTTGATATATTTTTACACATTTAGTGTGACCATCGCCAGCTCTCATTTGCTCAGGAAAACTTTTCGTTTGTCCCTCGAAAAATGTTATTGAAAAAAAATCTTCCACATAGATATTCCACTCAATTAGTTGTATGCCCGATCTGGCTACGCTAAATATGCCAGCGCAATGGGACTTGGCTACTTTGATGCTCTTCAGAGGCTAACGTTTGCCCTGGAAAAATCGTCGTTTGTCCACACCCTGAAAAAGAGTTATTGGCAAAAAATATTTCACTTAGAAATTTTACTCAATTATTTGTATGGCATATTTAGGGTGGCCAGATCGAGCTACAAATCATTGCGTGAAATGTCAATGTCGAAGATTGTTTGCCAATAACCTTTTTTCAGGGGGTGGCAAAGGAAAAGTTTTCCTGGACAAATTAGGGCTGCTGATTGGCAAACTAAATGTGTAAAAAGATATTTGAAATTCGAACGAAAAGTAGTCAAATTTACTAAAACAAGAATTTTTTTTTGAGTTAAATTCCAGATAAGTATCGGGTTTTAGTGAATATCTCCTTTCGCAGCGGTGGCAAATTACCATTTTTCTTGGGTTATTGAGAGCACCCAATGGGCAATCGAAGTGGCCAAGTCAGATCGTGGAGGCATCCTTAGGGTGGGCAGATTAGGCACTCCAATCATTGAGTGAAATTGAAAATGTTTTTTGTCCATAATTTTTTCGGGTGGGTGGGCACACGAAAATGTTTCCTAGGCAAATGATAAGCAAACGAACGACGTAAGAAAAAAATAAAAAAACGAAAGTGAGGTCGCCAACTTCAGAATTTTTTGTTTGTTTTTGCAATAACTTTTTTTTCGTGGGTGCGCAGATGAAAATTGTTCCTGGGCAAACGTGGGCTAACGATGGACAAACGAACTGCGTAATAAAAAATGAAAATTTCGAAATTTACGTCGCCAACTTCACACTCAAAAAAGTTTTTTTTTCGGAATAACTTTTTGGACGACTTGAAATTTAGATAATCACAGAAATCACAATACTTTTCCCTTGAATCGTTATATTAATCTAACCACGTTAGTAGGAAAAACTCAAACGACTTCCCATTGTAGTGACCACTATCAGGTTCATTAGTTCAAAATTCTGCAAGGGATTTTCTGTTAACAACAGTCCATTCAATGAAAACCGATCCGTAATTAAATTTACTGCAGCCGCAGTTATATCTGATGTTACTATCGGTTACCACGAGATCAATGCAACACACAAACAACACTTTGTGACTTCTTAAATGGTTTCGTCGTTTTTGTGTTGTCTATTATATACATCAGCACCACCTATATTGTGTTGAGTCCGCGTTTCATGGTTCTTTTTGCGTATAGAAGAAATGTCTTGTAAAGCACCTTGTTACCGCGACACCTACCACCATGAAAATGTCGAGAGTGCGTGGGCCCGAAGCAATAAATGTCTTGTAATACGATTCTCACGATTTCTCGGAAGCTAACTACCTTACCATTCGTATAGAGCCTAGAATGTTCCACGGTGCTTAAGGCGTATGAAAAACAAGCAACCTCTCTACCCCGTTTATTATTTTTATTATATTCTATACATTTAGAATGAACACTATGGGCTTGAAATTGGATGCATCCGATTTCTGAATGGACTGGCAAATTGGCAATTTATTAATAATGTGCTCACTATCAGTTGGCATAGTTTATGAACATGCCTGCGATACGTATCTTCTATTATTTAAGAAAAGATGCCATTTCTTGTGCGAAAAAAAATTGAAAGTAACATATCAGTCCGCTAGATGCATAGTCCATTCACTTTCCGTGAAAGCCGAATAGAGTAGGTAATCTGTGCGATAGCCTTAAATCAAAATCATTTTTCAATCATTTCACTATATTTATTGTGAGATCTTCACATTCTGATAAATTTCACCATCTCCAACTAACCCCAATGCATTCAGAATAATTCTCGGCTATTTTTCTTAACAAGTTTATACCACAAGTTATTCCAACTGAAAAATCGAAAAGTTGACCATGTTGTGCCGTGCAACAAAAAAAAAAGTAAAAAAATATCCAATTTGTGAACAAACATCAAAACACAAAACCAAATTTGATCATCAAATTAATTTATCTGACCAAGGAAAGCCATGGGATGGATGGATTCAATCGTGTTCACTGAATGGCACCTGGAAATGAAGAAGATTTATCTAGACGCCATCAAGTATCTTCTTTTCAGAAAAATGAAATCAAGTCAACATTTCTATCCATTTAACAATGCTTCGACCTCGAAACTGAAACGATTGGAGATTTATACACAGTAATAATTCATTTCGGAAACAAATCTTTAAATACATTGTGATGAAAAAAAAAAGCCACTCATTTTATGCTAATTTTAATCCATAGAAAATCATAAAAATAAGAAGAGCAAAAGTCGAAGAATATAGTTGCATTTATTGCACATTTGTTGTGATAAGATGGGCCATTATTATAATAGCCTTTCGTACTATATATGTACCCAACTATATCTGTACCAAACCATAGCTATTGCTGAAAAAGAAAATCGAATCTTTTCCATTATAATCAAAAAAATAACTGTGTGTTGAATTTTGTATTCACTTTGAGAAAATAATATCTTATTCTATAGACATATTGGCTGTGTGATGATTATTATGATGATGACGCGACACGATGTGAAGACCATGTTAACTAAATGCTGCGCGAATAGATTTTGTCTATAGAACATGGTGTGTGGGTTGAAATTTTTTTTTTATTTATTGGTTGAACTAAAATCGATTAAATGAGAAAAATAGATAATAGGTGTTTTATGGACGCAAGCATTATACTATAATACTTGATTTCGAAAAAGCTAATGAATTTTAAATCGAATCGCTATCATTTCAACGTATCGATCAATATTGGCAATGTCATTGCGGGGTGCCATTGAGCATTTGGTTTAGTGAAATTAGTATTGTGTGTGTTCTATTAGGCGAATATTTAGTGAAATATTTTATTAGTCGTTTAAAATTATCATTTAGCATTTAGAATTTAGCACAAAAACGATTGATTCTGGAATGTTAATGAGCATTTTTTATAGAATACGATCATCACTCAAATACTTTTGTACAGGGTGGACGAAAAGTCCCTTTAAAAAATATTTATTTATTGATTTATTTTAAGGAAAGTAATTAAAACCAAAAAAATAATCGCAAAATTAGATTTAATTTATGTATTTTATTTACATTAGGTGTGGAAAATTATATCCGGTAAGTGTGCACCACTAGAATTCACGCAAGCTTGGGCTCTTTTTACGACATTTTGCATAACGTTTTGGAATGTGGCCGGTGTGATCTGCTCAATTTCCCCTCGAATGTTCTCTTTTAACTCCGGTAGAGTCTGTGGTTTGTTGATATACCCTTCTCTTTGTGGTAGCCCCATAGAAATTCGAGAAATGTGAAATAGAAAAAAGTCTGGAGCCGCCAGATCAGGCGATTACGGTGGCCATTTTATGTTATGTACCATTTTTCGAGATGACGCGATTTGGAAAGCGATTTTACAACAAGTTCATTGTCTTACCAAATGTAAATAAAATGTATAAATTAAATATAATTTAGCGATTATTATTTTTGGTGTTAATCACTTTATTTAAAAGTTACATAAATATAAATATAACATATATAAATAGGAAAGGGACTTTTCGCCCACCCTGTACTTTGTATATCGATTGCCTAGAGGTAAAAGTGACTAAGTGCATTTTTCGCAAAAATCGTTTTATTACGCCAATTGCATTACTTTTATGTTCCGCATCTGTCATTAAAATATTGAGGCGGTAAAATAAGTAAATCAGAAGTTATAGAAAATGAAAGTTGATTAAGTGCAAAATTTTCAGAAAATGTTTGAGGTAAAAATAACCAAGTGCAGCACTTGGTGATTTTTACCTCAAAAATTATAGTTTTCCTTTAATGATTCCCTAGATCTAAATATAATTAAAGCCTAAGAATAGCCCAAGATATTTTCAAGATATTAATTTAAAAAAACACCTTTCACGATTGTGCAGTTAAAATTAATAGACATTATGCAAATTGTGTCGAAACTTATAACCAACTCGTATTCGTATTTAAAAAAAACTTCGTTGCGAAAATTCATAATTCTTTATATTTAAGATTTTATAATTTTTGCATCTCAAAACTTTTGTTATCAGTTACACATATGGACAAAAAAATAAGTACACCTTCTTGCACCAATTTATTCCTGATTTTTATTGCATTTATTATACATATTTTAATAATCGAAATAGATAGTCATTATAAAAACTAGGATACAACCATGACAAGGAACCTGAAAAAGAGGATGGCTCCCCCTATGTTCTTTGTCCGGACCGGTATAAACTTTGATAGTGAGTTTGGTCAAAATAATAAGTAAGACATCGTTTTTTAACTTTTCCAGTTTCCGACTTTTTATCGGGATTTGTGTTTTCTTTCCTTTTTAGTGTGCTAACTTACGTCAAATGAAAAGCAAAAAATACTTAAATGGCGAAAAGCGCTCATTAGGCCCACAGAAAGGAAGTACCATATAGTAGAAGAAGTACAGTAGAAGTACCATATAGTCCATAATGAGAGCCTCAATGATAACTCACAATCAATATGGCGAAAAAAGGTCCCCTGACATTATCGATACTTCTCGCGGGAAGTATTAGAAATATTTCATTTCTCCGAAAAGTGAATGGAAGACTACAATAAGTAATGTAATTTTGGTGAATAGATTCGAAGGTTCCTTTGTAAAAAATATGGACGGTGCGATCAGTTATTGAGAGAGATACTCCTTCTTGGTCGAGACCAAACACAGAATAATCCACAATATTTTGTTTTAGTGATGACATGATATGAAAAAGGACCCCTTTGTCTCACAGAAAAATAAATTTTATCACCGCTTTATTAAAGCACTTTTTTCAACGGGGCCAAATATCATGTTTTTTTTTCATAGTTTGGTGTCATTCAAATACATCTAGTAACCGTTACGGTCAGACATATCCAGTATAAGCAATGTTTGGTTCGCATTATTCTACAGAATCTATATCAGGTAGGTGGTAATTTCAGCAGGAGAATATCTTTAACCATACCTCATCAGATGGTGAAGTATTAGCTTCATGAAAATGAAGTATCATTTTTTCTTGATGAGGTCGTTTACCAAACTTGAATTCACTCGAAATTTTGTTGAGAATTAAGTCAAAGAATTGGAAAAAGGTAGGCCACAATAAGGAGACATTCATTGGGTTTTCTTGAAGTAACTTGGTATACGGTACCATTCCGCCAGTAACTCAACAAGAACGGATTTTTTCTGGAGAATAATGGACAATATGTCGAGAAATAGTAAAAGAAACGATATTCTCGACGAATTGGAGCAAGAAGATTGATTTAAAACTAGTTTGAATTGAATTAGTTACAATGTAATTATTATTTTGTCCAGCCTTTTTTAGTTTTATTTTAAATGGTTAGTGTATATATTATTTAATTCCTCTCCAATTAGGGAACAAATTATCATCAAACGATTTTTATTGACTTTGATAACCGCTGTAGTGTGAAGAAAAAATTATTTGGGTATACTTATTTTTTTGTCCATATGTGTACATGTTGCATTCAACAAAAAAACATTAATAGTGTTTTACTTCTTCAATTGATCATAATTACAATTCTTGTAAGATTATGTTTTTTATTTATTTTTCAAGTTAATTAGTAAACAACACTGCTGAACGTGCTGTTTATCTCAACACCAAAAAAAAAAAGAGTTAAGATCTTGAAAATGGGATGTCACTAAACATCTGCGGCCTTAGTCCAATGTCACGCCTGTTATTTTAATTTTTTTTGCTCTCTATTGTTGAATTTAGTAGTCTGGCTGGTCTAGCGGTTAGTGCGCGCACCTTCGGTGCACAGGCTCATGAGTTCGAATCTCGCCGTGTTCCATGATGGTGTTTTTCGAACTCACGAGCTTGTGACGGACTATGATCTCACTCAGATGTTAAACGAGTACCCATTTATGGGGATAAATAACACTGCTGAGCGTGATGCTGATCTCATTACCTCAAAAAAAAAAGCAGATAAGATCTTGGAAATAGGATGTCACTAACACATCCTGCGGCCTTAGTCCAATGCTGGATTGTCGCGCCTGTTATTTTATTTATTGTTGAATTTAAGTTTTTTATTTTTTATTTTTAGCCAGTTAACTACTTCCCCGTCTTCGTCTGCATTCCGCTTTTTTATTATGGAAGCACGTAATGTTTTCAAATCAGCGAAATTGCCAAACATAATTTCACTTGCTTCGTAAGGCTTCTTTGTGCTTGCCTCTTCGAAAATTCTTTTCAAATCATTCATATTAAAAATATTGGGGCGCTTAATTTTTTGTTCAATCACAGAATGCATCAAATCACATTCCATGTACAAATGTTCTCACACCAAAAATTTTAGCTCAATTAATTCTAAATTTGCAAAATCTAAATAGTATACAGTGTTGATCGGCCCATTTGAAATTCACAATGTTCTTTTTAAAGAAGGTTTTACAAACTCTAATTTGATTTAAAAAAAAATATTGTGTACGGTATTTTAAATGAATCGATCAACACTGTACTAACCAAATACTAACCATCCTTTGGGACATTTAACCTTCCGGCGGGCGCAATACTAATCCTAACACGATCGGGCGCAATGCATCTGATTAAGCGCAGAAAAAGGGATGACACAAAGTTTCTGTATATTTTAAACTCTTATTTATTGTTGCATTGTCTTTTTGAAAGAGTTCTACGTAATTTTAGAAACAAAAACTAGCTCACTAAGTTTGATACCCTTCACATTTTAAATTTTCTAAGAATATTCCGCTTTCAATAGCTTCAATATTTAAAAAACCTCCAACAACTCGACCGCTTAAAAAATGTGAGCTTATTTTACTAAAAACACACTATTGAACGATTTGGTGAACCTAAAAGTCAACGCAACGTTATTACGCAATGTGAAGAGTATAACATGTGGAAATTTTCATAGAAAAGGAGAAAATAACACAATCGGGCGCAATACATCTGAGAGATTATTTCATCCCCTCCCGCCCCTCAGACATATGGTAGATAGAAACTGAAAACTACTTTGGATAGTTGATCGATAAATATTAAGCTACTGTGAGTTTCAGATCTCTTCCTTTTCGTATCGCTGATTGGCGCAACAAAAACTGGCCACTTAATCTGTCAGATGCATTGCGCCCGCCCGAAGGTTAATGGCGAAGATAAGAGAGGTAAGAAAGACTTCTTCGGAGAATGTCGCTAGGGTGAAGCGTCACATAGAGAGAGAGTCTAATTAATAGAGCATTATATTCGCAAAACGTACAATAAGAAGTAATTATCGGGAAATTTAAACATCATGCATTTAATGCACCGTCTGTATGAAGAGGAGTGTCAAAAAGACAACGTTTCTGCCAGTTTAGACACATTTTTTGCACAGAATATAATTTATCCTTCTTCGTTCCTAAAAAGAAGCAGTGCCTTAAATGTCAAAACTCCCTGTAATGAAATTGTGCCTGTTACAACTCCCATGAAGGTATAAGTGCTGCAAAAAAGAGATATTTACTGGACCTCTGCAACAAAGGGGTTGTTCTGGAAGAAGTGGTGCAATGGTACAGCAGTATACCGGTTGCAAACGAGAATAGTGAAAGCGAAAGGGAAGATTAAGATTTTCTTTTTTTTTCTATTAATTTTTAATTAAAAATGTTTGTTTACTTACTACTACTGTGTATTGAAAATCTTACAATAATTATAATCATAATCTATTAAAAAATAAAACCTTTTTAGTTGAATACAACATAAATTCGATAACAAAAGTTTTGGGAAGTAAAAATTATTAAATCTGAAATGTAAAGAAAATTTTCGTGTACCTAAATTTCTAATGCAACATATTCGAAGCACAAAAGTTGTCTTCGTGAGAACGAATAGCAAAAAAAGCCACGTTTGTAAACTTACAAAGATTTTTTCTAGCACATTCCTCCAATATTTACCGATTTTCCCATTTAACCCTTCTGTCGGCACAAAGGTCTGGCCAGACCTTTGGCACTATAATTCGGTAAAATGAAATGAAATCGTAGCGACTTCAAACTTCATGATATCCTAGATAATATGTTTAGAAGCGTTTGACAAAAAATTGAAAAAAATCGTTTGAAGTTTTGAGCATGTTTTTGACGAATTTCAATTTATAGTGTTTTCTGATACCCAATAGGTCTGGCTAGACCTATAATTTTCCACCCCATTTTTCTCTCCAGTTGAAAAGTGAAAATATAAAATTCTATTAAATTTTACCTATCTGTGATGTAATAACGTTAATAAAATTCGATTTGTACTTTAAACAGTAAAAAATTCTGGAGTTTTCGTTAAGAAGCCGCGATGTTCGGAAAAATGGAATGCCCAAATTTATCAGATTTAATAACATCACCTAATGAACTGAAATTTGTTTCTAGGAAATTCAAAACGTTTTATCTCCTTTGTAATGACAAGGACTAAGCATGTGTGACTTGCTAGCGTCATTCCAAATAGATTTGATCGGGTAATTTACGAAAAATTTAGAATGAAATGATTTTCGCGCTTAAATATTCCCTGTTTCTTTCTATCTATTTCCCTAAATCTACAGACTAATATCGGGGTAAAATCTACTAACGAAGCCCTAAATATTTCCCCAAAGATAATGGAATTTGAAAATACGATAAAACTTTCTATTAGAAATACGACATGAAAATAAACAGGCAAAAACGAAGAAAATGAGGAGAAAACATGTTTGTACTAATACCACCTCGAAATATGTCTACTTAAAAACGTTCCCAGAGTATCTACAAAAATGATTTAAATGCTTATTGGTTAAAAATGCTAGTTTAGAATTAGCAGAATGACTCTACGGATAAAAACTTCACTGTTTCTAAAAAATAAAAATAGGTCCAGCCAGACCTATTGGGCATAGAATATGCATATTGAAGTAGGTGCCGACAGAAGGGATAAATTTGACCTCACCTACATTCCGAAAGTACAGTACAAATGTCATTTCTGGATGATTTGATACATAGACTAAATCACTAAATACTTCCAAACAAAAAGTCTTGCGAGGTAAAAATGACTAAGTGCGAAAATTGAAAATTTACCCATCTGTAGAAAGTTTAAAATTCCAATAAAAGTATGGATGTAGTGGTCTTCAGTTCTAAATGAAAATTCAATAGTCTTTTATTTTGAATTTGCTAACCTCGATTTTTAAGACACGAAAATTTGTTTTTTTTTTGTTCTCCTGAACAATTTGAAAAATGTTAGTTGGTCACTTTTACCTCTAAGCCGACGATATAATGAATACAAAATGAAAGAGTATACCCTTATAATTCTGAGTACGAACAAATATTTAACAATTTTATAATGATGATGATTTGACTCTTAAATTAAATTATTAGGTAAACTTAATTTATCCAATGTGACAAAATTTCATTTGTGTTCATTCACACGATTGAAATCTAACAAAGCAGGAGTCAGACTTGCAGTTTTTAATATATACAGGCTCACCCTGCCTCCCTAAAAATTTGTGTTTACCTTTTATCTATCGAATCTCTCGGAGATGCCTGGTAATCATGACACGTAGGTACATTCCCATCGACGTCGAGCGTCCAATTACCATGTGATTAATGCTGACCCACTTCAGCAGATAGGTCATCGTTTGCATAAACAGATTTTTGCAAGGAAAAAAAAACTAAAAGAGCAAGAACCGATTTTCAAACAGCTATATTCTAAGAAGAAGAACGAAAGATGAAAGATTTAAGCGAATAAATTGGTTACGACAGAATTTTAAGGTATGTATTTGAAATAAACTGCTTTTTGAGTGTCCGAAATGCATCTTTTATTGAGTTTGAAACCAATGGAAAGTTTCATTTTTCTCACCGGGCTCACATGGAAAATTTGGCCCTGCTTTTTCTATAATATGAGGAAGATACCCAGGTAGACCAAGGACTTGCATCTTAGCCAAAAATGTACTTATGTGAAGTTAGCCAGCACACATTCTCAAATTGAGCTCGTAACCGTTTGTTCGCCGGCGGCAACGTTTGTTGGTGAATGTTCGTTAATTATTATTTTCGTTTGTTCGTCCTTAATTATTTAATAATAGCAACTTTAAAATTCTAAGTGTGAACTTAGGCCGCCATATATAAATATGTTTCGATTGGTATAAATTTGATATCAATCGAAAACCAGATATGTATTTGTTAGTTGTTTTGTGCGTTTGTTCGTCCTGGAAACGCGAAGATTCATGAGTAATTAAGGAAAAACAGAAGACGAGACGCAAACCATAAATATAATGTGGCGAGCAGCCACTTTGACAAGCGACTACAGCGCGAATTCGTAGCAGCGGAGACTGGGAGAAGTAGTGTACCAGACTGAATTTCACAACGGCTTGAAATAATTTCATTACTCGTTCTTTCGATGTAACGCGGTGAACATTCCATTTTGTTATTGCATTGTATTTTTGAATTTGTGCTTAATAAAGCAAGTAATTAGTAGTAGTTTTTGTGTGTTGTCATTGCCACCAACGTTGGAAACATCATCTCATCGTATTTCTTGTTGTCAATCGTACACAAATCGCTACAATTGGTGACCCCGACGACGGTTCAACAAGGACACCGTACAATTGCAAATTGGAGCCGCACTCGACGATTGCACTGCGGAGTCTTAACGGCTATCGAGACACATTGGGTGACACCGTCTGCAGAACGAGTCGCACGGAGCAGCTAATACGAATTTGCGAATTATCGTACACACGAGGTAGGTGAAAAATGTCCCTCACTACACCATCAAAATCGGGCGCGGACCCCGCCACCACCGCATTCACGTCTTCCACCGCGACCTCCACCACCAACGCAGCCTCGCCCCGCTCAGCCTCGACCAGCGGAGCCTCCGACGAGAACCGCAACATACACTTACATGCTGCGCAGAAAGTAACTTTGCCTTCGTTTTGGCGTGATAATCCGGTGTTGTGGTTCATGCAGGTGGAAGCCGCTTTCGAGCTGTCGTGTATTTCGAACGATCGAACCAAATTTCGCCACGTCATCGTAAATTTAGATCAGTCTGTATTACCAGTTGTGGCTGATATCATCCAATCGCCTCCGGATTCGGAACGGTACGAAACCATAAAAAGTCGTATTATCGGCGCGTTTGCAGAATCGAGTGAAACGAAACTCCGGAACCTATTGCGCGGCATCGATATCGCGAACGACAAGCCTTCGGTTTTCCTGCAACGTATACGGAACCAGGCCGCCGGGCAAGTCAACGACTCGGTTGTGCGAACACTTTTCCTAGAACAGTTGCCGGAGCACGTGCGTAGTATATTAGCCATTAGCGAGGTGACTGATCTATCCAAATTGGCAACTCAAGCGGACAAAATTATGGAATTATCACGCTCATCGATTACGGCAGTTCAAATGCCAGATTGCGAGCCGGGCACAGTCAATTTGCAGTCGTTACAGCAAGAAATTTCTAAACTGTCGCAGCAGTTGAAACATCTTAAGGAACGTCGTTCACGTTCATCTAATCGTAGATCTCGCTCGAAGAGCAGTGGCAGGAAGGATGGTTTGTGTTACTACCATTCGACATTTGGCGACAAAGCCAGAAAATGTCGCGATCCGTGCGCGAAGGCAACTTTTCCAAAAAACTAGATGATGCTACATGTGGTCCGGCAGGCACGTGTAGGCCCCCAACAAACTGCCGTACTCAAACCAGTGATGCTATTCTTAATTCTAATAGTCGTCTCCAAATTCACGACAGCAAGAGCGGCTATAAATTCCTTATCGACACGGGAGCGGACATATCCGTGCTACCGAAAAACAGTTCTAAACGGTGTCCAACGCTTGGCACGAAACTTTATGCTGCCAACGGAACTACCATTGACACCTTCGGAACAAAACAGCTGACACTGGTCTTGGGGCTTCGCAGACAGTTTCCGTGGAAGTTCACAATAGCCAACGTCACGGAACCCATCCTCGGCGCAGATTTTTTGCGTCATTATAATTTGATAGTGGACCTGCGAAATAAAAAACTGATCGACCCGAAAACGAGTATGCAGGCAGCCGCGTCAGTTGTGGCTTCAAGCCAACCGGTAATCTATACGTACAACGAACAAGATCCCTATCAGCGATTGTTGTCCAAATTCGTGGACATTACACTGCCAACGAACTACAAATCGCCAGCGCATCCTACGCAGCATCATATTGTTACAAAGGGACCACCAGTAGTCGAGCGCGCGAGACGACTTACGGGAAGCAAACTCGAGGCAGCAAAGAAGGAATTTGAGTTTATGTTAGCGCAGGGTATTTGCGAGCCATCAGAAAGTGAGTGGGCCTCACCATTACACTTGGTGAAGAAGAAGCCTGACGGATGGCGACCCTGTGGCGATTATCGCCGCCTAAATAGCATAACAGTTCCCGATCGCTACCCGATTCCGCACCTCAACGATTTTGTGGAAAAGCTGCTGAACTGTAAAAAGTTTTCAACGATCGATCTGAACAGGGCGTACCATCAAATCCCTATTGCGCCCGAAGACCGCCCGAAAACTGCTGTGAAGACACCATTTGGTCTTTTTCAATTTAATGTGATGACGTTCGGGCTATGCAACGCTGCCCAAACGTTCCAGCGTTTTATGGACAACGTGCTGCGAGGACTAGAGTACTGCCACTGTTATATTGACGACATATTGGTTGCGTCCGAAAACGATGAGCAGCACATGCAACATCTGGCAGAAATCTTCAAGCGTCTTCACGATAACGGCCTCACGATCAACACTTCCAAATGCGTCTTCGGTCAACAACAAGTTCGTTTCCTCGGATACAACGTCAACGAGAGCGGTATCGGACCACCGGAGGAGCGTATACAGGCAATTGTTGAATACAAGAAACCAACGACAGTCGAAGAACTTCGCCGTTTTATCGGATCTTGGAATTTTTATCGATCCTGCCTACCGAATGCAGCTCAAGTACAAGCGCCGCTGGTTGATGCAATCAAAGGAGCGAAGAAACGCGACAAGAGACCCATCGTTTGGACGCCATCACTGGAAGAAGCCTTCCGCGAGTGTAAGGAGCTTATGAAGAATGCCGTCACATTAGCGCATCCTTCGAGTAGCGCTCCTCTCACGCTACACTGTGATGCCTCAGACATAGCGATAGGCGCAGCGTTAGATCAGGAGATCGACGGTCGAAAACAACCCCTCGGATTTTTTTCGCGAAAGCTAAATAAAACGCAGGCCAGATATAGCGCATATGACAGAGAGTTGTTAGCCATTTTCAAGGCAGTAAAATTTTTCCAACACATAATCGAAGCTCGGGAATTATGTATCGTCACTGATCACAAACCCCTCGTGTACGCGTTTAGGCAACGTTCTGGCAAAGCCAACCCTCGACAGATGCGACAACTTGACTATATTAGTCAATTCTCGACAAGAATTGTTTACGTCAAAGGCGAGACGAACATCGTGCCAGACGCATTTTCCCGATGTCATACCTTGAACATGCCGACAACAGTTTCGTCAAACGAGCTAGCAACGCAGCAAACAGCCGACGAAGAGTTGCAACAGTTGTTATCATCACCTCAATCTTCCCTGGTCTTAAAAAAATTGCGACTGGATAACAGCGAGCAGTTAATTTACTGCGATATTTCGACTCCAGCTGTACGACCGTATGTGCCCCGTGACTTGCGAAGGAAGATTTTCGAGCAACACCACAACATGTCGCATCCCAGCGGGCGAGCTACGCAGAAAGCAATTGGCGAAAGATACGTTTGGCCAGCAATGAAGCGAGACATCAAGGAGTGGACGCGAACATGTCTTCCGTGCCAACGCAGTAAAGTCAGTCGTCACGTGAAAAACGCGCCGCAACCAATTCCAATCCCTAGCGAGCGATTTCACCATGTCCATATTGATATCATCGTAATGCCGATCTCGAGAGGATATCGTTACTGTCTCACGATGATCGACAGATTCACGCGATGGCCGGAAGCAGTGCCGATAATTGACATGACAGCCGAAACGGTAGCCACTGCGTTTTACACCGCATGGATTTCAAGATTTGGCACACCAGCAACCATCACCACGGACCGTGGCGCACAATTCGAATCGCGAATATTCGATGCATTTTCAAACCTAATGGGAATCAACAGGATAAGGACGACAGCCTATCACCCAGCGGCGAACGGGATGGTCGAGCGTTGGCATCGCTCCCTCAAATCAGCAATTATGTGCCACGAAACGACGGAGTGGGTGGATATTCTGCCTACAGTTCTTTTTGGGCTCCGTACGAGTTTTAAAGAGGACATCAACGCGACAGCGGCCGAACTCGTATACGGCAAGTCTTTGAAAGTTCCGGGCGAAATGTTTACGGTCATCGTTTCCCGGATGAACCAACGCACAAAGCAACGGACAAGTGTCTGGCTTTCGATTGATACCAAATTTATTTTTGCTCTTTCTAAGCTCTCTCTCTCTCTCTCTCTGAGTTACCTTCTAACTAACATACATCAATCTGGTGAATAATTGGGTCGTGAGTTCGAAAAAACACCATAAACTGAATTGGTTCACGATCATGAAAATATGTGTTTTTAAGTTAGCGCACAACAAATAAATTAACATGAACTATAGATTTGGGGTTGATTGTAAAATTTGCTGACTTGAACTGGGCAGTTGCACACCAATCATATTTTCTAAGATATTCCTTAAACTAATTTTAAGTTTGCTGACCTCAACAGTTACCTGGAACCAGTGGCGGAACAACAAAAAATGACATTCGATCGAAACCGGTCGAATGTCATTTTTTGCACTCTCCGAGTCGATATGCCTGTAAATCAGGAAATCGCTCGGAGAGCTTCATTCTTAAAAACATTGTACGTATGTATAATTTGTGTACCCGCACTAAATGGGAACAGGGACGGCAGCGGAGGGCTTCACGGCTGTTTCGTGTGATGCGGAGGCTGCGTCACAACATGCATTTGTATTACTATGACTTTGATGTTACAGTGTTTCTACTTACTACTACTAACGTCGTACTTAAAATAGCTTTCCTAAGAACTACTTTCACAATTTGCAGTCTTATATTGAGAATGGCATTCTTGTTTTAACGTTTATCATTAATCAATAATTTAGATTTCGTCAATCGTTTTTTTTTATTATTTTAAAATAAAAACACTCACGCAGTGCAGTATTGACCCCTATAGATTTTGGTAAGCATAGCATAGTAAATTACCTGCGCCTACGATGGGATTCGATCCCGCGAACCTATGATTTGAAGACGACCCTAATGCTGCATACACACGCTCAATCCGAATATTTTTTTTTATTTTTGTCAAAATCGAAGAAAATGCATGAATTTGACAGAACGAAGAATCCAAAAAATAGATTAACTCTATTCCTTAGCTTTAAATTTAAGCCCGCTCTAATTTAAATCTTTCAATTTTAAGAAGATTTTAAGAAGATAATATTAAAATCAATACAGAAATCTTGGCAAGACTCCTTTCAAACCAAATACGGCCTCCGCACCACAGCAATGACCGTGTGTATACCGCAAGCAAGATAAAATATTTTAGTCTTCAACGACATATACAGGCCGTACTAACTAGTTTGAACTAAGTTTAGTACCACTCTCAAACTATTTTGCTCATGTTTAACAGTTCATGAAAGTGGATTATAATTTAGTCCGAAAGTTTAGGAAAGGTACTATCACCAAAAATGTTTTAAGATATGTAGTTTATTGGCAGAGCAACCTAAAGAATATTTTCGGGCATATCGTGCCTGGCAAGGAAAAGGGTGGTCGGATTACAAACAGCAAATAGCGCACCCATGCAAAGCAAATTTTATAAGCAAATTTGAGGATACGCATTGTCTTATGAACTTTCAAAGATTTTCGGACAATATTTAATTTGTTTATCTAAGGAACCTGATTAGAGAGGAACAACAAATTTGGCATTTATTTTGACTTCGAAAAGTGTATATGTATCTTTTCTTGTCTACCAAAAAATATCTACGTCGAATTGTACTTTTTTTTCGCAGACGTTTTATGGTTCGACAAATTCTTCATGTGGCTTTGGGCCCCTAAATCTCGTGGGCCCACCCGCCACGCGGCCCCTGCGGGCCTTTATGCGCCGCCCCTGCCTGGAACTACTCACTAACTAAATGGAGAAGCATTAACATGAGCCCAACGTTTGCTCATAAATCATATGTATCTTTTGCAAGGATCCACGGGCGACGGGCGGCCATTGTTATTAGGCATCAAAAACTGAATATAGTAAACCCAGTAAACGTAATAAATTAACCCTGCAATCAGTGGCGCAACCACAAGAGGGGATAAGGGGACTAAAGCCCCTACCAGACCTAGAAATGGGGAAAGGAAAAATTGTAAAATGAAATATGAATGCATTGCTTCGTTACAAATTCTATAAAAATCGAGTTCATGGAGCAAGTTCCCCAGTTTTGATGCCCTGTGCAAAAAAAATAGGGTGGGGGGGGGGGGGGAAATGCGCAGATCAGAGGAATTTTATTAAACAAAAAAAAAAATCCGGCAACTTCGTAGCTTTCAGAAAACTATTCGAAATGTCAAATTCCACGGTAGTCCATATGTCAGTTTGTTTATCATACTTACGATTATGTTATTTCTAACCAATTTATTCCTTTTTTGTATCTTTCGTGTATTTCGCCATGCTAAAAATACTTAAAAAAAACTAGATTCCTTCCATTTTGCTTTTCATTTTGGATACCTTTTTAAATTTTTAAATTTGACATTTGTCGTTTCGAAACAGAACGGCACGTAACGTAACCTTAACGTTCTAGTTTGCCCTTAAGGTCGTGGAAGTCCGTAAAAATCCTAAACATGACAAAATCAAATTATTTCCTATCGTCTAGAAAAGTGCAATGCTGCAAAAGTAAATTAAAAATATTGATATAAATTAAAATTGGGTTTCCATTAAGTCAAGAACAAAACGTGCTGCTAATGAGTCTGACATTACTCTCATGCTGCCACGAACAATTTCCATAAAAATGATCAATGGGTTAGCCCCCTCCAAGGTTAATTAGTGGTTGCACCACTGCCCACACTAACAACATAATCCAATAGAATTAACATGTACTACACTTTTATGACAACCTACCATAAAAAGTACTATATCAAACATTTGTCTTAATACCATCAGCAATGTGATCATATTTTCGTATATTTCCAGCTGCAATATTTATCGGAAATTGCTGGTATTGCTATCAACCCTCAGGGGTCACCAATTTTTATTAAGTTTATAAAAATAAATCGCAGATAAGAATTTCGGATGAGGCCAAAAATAGGCTGATTTGCACTCGAACCTAGTACGCAGAGAAAGGTTGGTTTCCTCGACTATAGGGCTGGTACTGCTCAGTCACAAAAAAAGTTAAGGCTACTGGAACAGGTGATTTTGGTTAACCTGAGAGGAAAAAGCATCATCGTATCGTATTCGCTTTGGTTTGAACAAGTGGAGGGATCTTCGGTAATCATTTTTATAGGAAACCTAACAAAGCTTCTCAGTGTAAGATGTAAGCTGTGTGTTTCCTCTATTTGCTTCTCTTCATCACTTACATTTCTTTGAGTGCAACAATCCTCGAAAAAAAATAAAAATCGCTCAGGTCGATATATTTTTATAGGATCCAGTTACGCTTCATCTGTCATAAATCGATCTACTTCAGTAACCAGTAACGAAGGGTGGTATAATTTTGCTACCCCATAGGGGGCGCTATATAGGGTCAATCCGGTCGTGTTCATTGGAGTTGTGAAACAGGATCGAATCAAATTTACAAAATATAATTTAACACTACATAATTATTGCTAGAAACCTCCGCTTGAAGATTACTTCTCTTTTGTTCAGCGTATTTTGAAGACAACCCTCGGCCAGAGGCAGACCGAAGAATACAAGGATGCGTCAAATCAAAAAGAAACAATAATGCATTTGTCTCGCCGATGACACGATCCAAGGTGGAGCTGCTTGTGGAAATGTAGACTGAGACATTACCGCCGAAGAACGGGCGATGTGCCTACACCGCAGGCAGAGCGATGCGACGCCATGTAGCGGTATAAATAAGGAGGCAAGGAAGAAGAAGAAGAGATAAGCATGACTCTAAAACAAAATTGTAAAGTTATGGTAAAATGCATTCAAGACTATCTGAAATGTGAATGTTTCTAAAGTAATCAGTTTATATAGGCAGGATGTAAGCATTTAAAAAGTTCAAGCGGAAATTAAATAAATTATTAAATCAAATAACGTCCCAAACATGAAAACTCACGCCATAATAAAAACCCCATTATGCTGGCTCCACTAATACGAACAATTTTAATTATTATAAAAATTCTTACTGAATTCCATAAAACAACAATCCAGGTTCTAACAATCGAAAAATATAATTTCTAATTCAATTGAATTTTCATTTACCGAATGCAGTGAATGCATTTTTCTCATTGTCTTGCTGGTAAGTTATTCAAATTACTCAAACTACCATACATAAATTCCCCATTTCTTTTATTTCTTCCTAGGGTCATCAAATACAAGACTAACACTGGACCTGGCGCCAGTTGTTAGGCTACCACTGAACGTGACCTTAATTGTCAAATGCACGCACACTAAATGCAACCAATTACACAAAAAGTCCGGAGCGCTTAGAAAAAGGAGGACAAACATCTTTGCCACCAACAGCGTAAAGCAAGTTATTCTAAATTCTGTCTCCAATCGAGAATTGAAACTTCACGTGAATATTAACACTCCGTCACCGTCCTTATCTGATTCATGATGCGGAGATGTCTTATTCCGAAGAGGGCCTCCGTGGTAGATGAGTGAGTTTCGCTATGCGCAGGTATAATTTAATTTATTTTTTTTTATAATGATTTCTTATTTCTACGAGTCAATCAATCTACATTTCGGTTTGGTCTACTACATAGTCCTGCTCCTTGAATAATAAAATATTGGCTCCGACTGTGTAGGAGGTAATGTACATACAGAATTGCAATAGTGGTGCATACAAATTATACGATCGATCGCTGGGCGGGACATCATGAATACGCGTATACGCAGGCCTCACCAACCGAAATATACCCGTCAAACTAAGAAAAATATCTTATCCAGCCAAGATATTCGTCTTAATCGAAATATCTTTGAAATGGACATATCCGGTGAAACACATATGGACGACAGAGGATTGGACATTATTATTCCAGTGACGTCAGCGAAGGGAAGTGATTTATTTCAAGTGAAATAATAACAGACTGAATATGCGCATTGCGTGTGGAATATTCAATTATTTTGTGGCGGCGGGGGTGGAGTTGGTTTCTAAATGCAATGCACTGAAAACAATATGTACACGCATGTACACGAGGCGATTATTATTATTGGTATCGTCTGGCTGGTTTGATGATTCAATGGCAAAGTTATTGTAATGACCGATGCGGGCGAGGTTCGCAGTCGATTATAAAAAAATATTTCTTCGGATATTGTGACAAAGGATGCATTCGATTCATTCAGAGATTCAGATCAGATTTCCTGTACGCTTTCCTGTTTCGGGAAGGAAATTGGTGGATGATTTCATGATGAATGTGTCCTGTACGTGATTTGTCTTGTTGGGTGGATTATGAGAATTGAAATGTTATGGATTTATTACAGTGAAGATCAGTTTTACGATAGCCGTATCAGTTCATGGAGTAGAATTGATAAATATTTGCATTGGTTTCTTGGAAAGTGTATGAATAACTCCATATACAGACAGTGAAACATAACTTTCAGATCGTCGTATTTAAATAATCAACAACGAACAACATTCAATTATTTAGATCATAACAGCCACGCAATTTGAATACGCAATGAGATTTTTTATGATTGTGCCTGCAAACTAGTCTGCATACTAATAATGACAAAACCTTCATCCTTCATCAAACTCGTGCAAAACTCTCAATAGAGCAGCGGTGATGAATGGACATTTTAAAGTCATCGTTCATGCATCGATCTCTCAAGCAATAGACAAACATTTCAGATGAATTATTGCCTGCAGTTATACAGACAGCACTTTACATGATATCGCGCGTATCTTTCCAGGTGCTCTAACATTTTTAACCTGCTGGTGTCCCGCGACGTCCTTCTGTTGACTTTTGCACATCGTGCGAAAAAGCTGGTGCGACTCTTTAGTTCACCACACTGCATACTGGTTCGGATATGTTTGCGCTTTTTTGCATACGAGTAGAAGTGTAGTAGCATATTTTATTAGTGTTATGAATTTCTGAAATGGGATAAGAGTGTTTTGTGTTTTTCATACTAATATTTCATATGGAGTACCCAGAAGTGGTCGTAAACTAGAATTTATCTAAATATTTCAGAAATATTCAATTATCCGCTAGGCTACACTACGAGAGTATTGAACACGATGAGAAACACCTTAAAAAAGTTGATGTTCACGTCGAGCGGCATGTATCCAAGTATGTATCTTCATAATGTATATTTGAGTTGGTGGCTGGAAAATCTATCACATAAATCACGATATTGTCAAACTTTACTGAATGGCCAATAAATATCGAATATGTGGTATCTTTAACGTGAGAAAGTAATTTCTTCTTTGAATCGACGCGACTTTACTGTGTCGGTCGGCTCAAGTTGCAATGGACGGGAAATGAAATGTGTGTCTTCAGTGATGTTCACTTTCGCAATTTTGTAAATTATTGGATTTTCCTCAAATTTTTTAATTTACGAAAATTTTTTAGTAAATTTTGCGTTGCAACTGATTCGAGTTTAGTGAATAGGATAAATAGTATATGTAGTACAATTAGTTAAAAAAAACCCCAAGCCCAAGCAGTCAGCAAAAAAAAAGTTTTCATGCCAAATTGTTAAATACACTGCCCAATATACGCAGCAAAACGTTACACTAATTTGCGCCATGAGTTAAGGGGAAAAAAATCAGGAAAATATCTGGAAAACGATGAGTCTGACCGCCAATGTCCTGCTGACGAATTAAATCTGCACAGATTACCTTTGACATTTTAGACATTTTGTCAGAAAAATTATACCTTAGACACAAAAGTATTACAGTAGATATCGTCTATAACGACATTGGATATAACGATGCATCGGCTATAATGACGGAAATTCCAGGTCCCGAGATCTAAGAGGCTCGTGCGGTACAATTTTTGATGGATATAGCGACCATCGCTATAACGACTGATCGGTTATAACGACTGAATTTTTCCGACTCGAGAGGCAAAATGATCGGATATAACAACGAACGCTCGTCACATGTAATTTATTTTTTATGCGAAATTATTGCTTTTTCGGCATGCAAAGATCAAGTTTGAGTTGAAAATTAAATTCAGTGTGAAAATTCACTCATCCGTATGTAAAAAAAAGTTCCAAAATTCTTGTTTTTGGAAGGCCGGAATGACACGACATCGCATCGCAAACACTACTGAAGGTTGTTAAAACGTCGTAAGAAATCGATATTCATGTTACGAAATGTCGTTTGCAATAAAACAATCAACACAGTAGAGGATTTGAGACAAATCCCCTCGTTAAAAACAGCACGCCAAAAAATCGTGTCCGTATTCATCACATCGTTTTCGGAATCTGCCCTAAAACTTTATTTAGCAGATCCACATCAATTCGCTTCCAACGATCGTTCAAGATAGGGAAGCAGTTATTCTACACAATAAGCGCCTCGAAATTAGTTAGTAATCGAGATACAAGAATCGACGACGTCCCAGTCGGCTTCCTGATTTACCAGCTCTGGCTTTATTCTTATAAGCTCTTGAAATCAAGAATTTATTAAAAGAAACCATTTTCAAAAAATAACGGAGTTAACCGAAGAAATTAAGTTTATCTGCTGTGAAAAGTAGAGTTAAGTTGCCGTAAATTACTCCAAAAGTTTAATGATGAAAAAGTGCAAAATTCTTTGGCATTCTTAAAAAAAAAAAAAAACATTCTGAAACTTGAATTTCTTTAATTTTTACAACATTTTGGGAAACGTCTGGTTCCCGTGTGCAACCCTGTAGAAACTACAACAAATACAGGTCCTGCTTCAGGTTTTATTGACGAAAAAATCAAATTCTAATTGAGAATTTGTTGATTTGTTTAAAAGATTAACGATGATGTAAGGAAAGGACATTGCCCATGGGGCGGAGCCAATACTTCTATAACCGAGCAGGTTAGGCACAGACGATAGGGCTCCTCAACGAGCGAGCAGCGACATGCGCTTGCTGTAGCTCATAAGCGGGAGAATTGCCGGGGTCTTTTTCGCACGTAAGTTCGTGGTCTAAAACGGGTTTTGACTTTACATTGCAATGACCGCTTATTACGACGACAGGACGCTATAAAAAATATGATCGTATATAACGACAGTAGTCGTTATAAACGATATGAGCGGATATAACGACGATCGGCTATAACGACGTAAAATAGTCGGTCCCTTCGATCTCGTTATAACTCGCCCATACAAGAAGAAACATTTTTGTAATATAATCCTAACAGGATTCCGGATCTGAGAGCTTGTGTTATCGAAAGAACAAGCAAGCTACTGCAAATATTGTCACCAAGTTTGAAGGAAATACCGTTATAAATTTCCGACATACAGCCATTTTACAAGTGGAACTATCCTATTGATTGGGAGTGTATGGTGATTTTGGACTTGGTGAACCCACAGCTATGTATAATGTAGGTGCCGGCAAAAATTTAAATTTAGCTATTTCTTAAATTAACCTTCCTCCATTAGAGTGGCGTTAATTTACCACCCTCGCCTCCCCCCCCCCCCCTATTTGCGTTCAATCGTATAAATTACATTTTTTAATTATGGTAAATCGAAAATGGAGCTGAACAATAACACATATTTTGCAGTTTTAGCATAGGACGTCACTTCAATGACATTACACAAAGCACATACACTTTGAACACAACTATCTACCAAAATGTACCGTCCGCGAACGTTTTATGACCGCTGGAAAGATATAGAGAATGAAATTTACCGAACATTTTATTGTATCATATGCAAACAGAATCACTTCAAAAGCTGAAGTGAAGCTGAATTTATGCATGAACCTTTCTTTCAAGGTTGTAAACAAAACCACAAAAGTTTTCGCTTGTTGGAGTGCCGCTAGCGGTGCTACAGAGGTTCAAAGATCCGCTAAAACAGGTCTTTCTGAATATCTCGATGACGGTAATATCTAATAAAAAGTGGTGTGTGGAAAATTTAAAGCTCTTGTGTTTTGTCAATAAATTGTCAAAGGAAGATTTAGATTCGAAAACTCCTAACGGTGCCAGGAGGTCAAACGGTATTTTTATCAAGGTTTCAGGGAAATTTGTATAACGGTAACTCTGGCTAAACAGTTTTGTATGGCGAGTTCGTAGTCCATCAGATTTCGGAGAAAATGTCCAAATTTCTTATCAATACGTACACCCTTAAGAGTGCTACGATGGCTCAAAACTTAGAAAAACGGGATTTTTTGTAGTTTTCATGAATATCTCTGTAACGGGGGAGTACCTAAGCTGTAAAGTCTATGACAAGTTTGTAGCTCCTGACGCTGCGAGTAAAAAAGTCTTATCGATGGGTGGGCACCTAAAGAAGTGATGAGGTGCCCAACATATAGATTTACCGTTTTTGGCGAATATTGTCTACTATAACGGTAATGTTCTCTTCTTCTTCCTTGCCTCGTTCTTTATACCGCTCCATGGCTTCGCGCTGCTCGACCTGCGGTGTAGGCACATCGCCCGTTTTGGTGGTAATATCTCAGCATATTTCTACAGGCAGCTCTAACTTGGATCGTGTCTTCGCCGAGACCAATCCGTTGTTGTTGCTTTTTCATTTGACACGTCCAGGTGTTCTTCGGTCTGCCTCTGGCCTTGGGTCCATCAAGCGAAACTTCCATTGATATCGCTTTCTTTGCGCGGTTCTCAGCTGACGCCTTTGAACATGGCAATACCAATCCATTTTTCGGTCTTCGTGCTTTTCGGTGATTGGTTGGTCTATGCTATCTATGGACAAGCTGGCTCGGATCTAGCTACTCTTGATGTGGTCCCTTTTGGTTACAACAACTGGCTTGCGTAACATTTTCATTTTAGTCGCTGTCGGCAATATTCTCTCAAAAGTTTTATATGACGGATTTGTACCTTAGGTATATAGCACCTAAGTAAATTTCCAACATTTCAGATCGATACGTGCAGTCCTAAGGGGCTCTCTCTCTTTATTACCGTAACTCCTAGTGGAGCATGGTGCGTTGATGACTACCGTGTGTAGTCACCAACGTTACAAAGACAACTGAATTCGGAGTGTGATACAGTTGTCAGCCATACCACTTCCTAGTCGCATTGTTAGTTTATTATTCTACGATAAGAATATTTCTTATCATCTTCTTCTTAATAATAAACTTGCGACGAGTCGTGCCGAGTTTGGAAACTCGTTTCTCTATGAGTGTCTGTTTCACAGAGTGGCGACCGAACGATCACGGCCACGGAGCATGACCTAAGGGGCTATGAGGGTTCAAACCATACAATAATGGCATTTTTTGATAATTTCGTAAATATATTTATAACAGTAACGTGTGCGGAAAAGTGGTCTACAATAAAAAAAACGCCAAAAATTATGACTATCAATTGTAGCTGTACCCCCCATTTCATTTTGAAAATTGATGGCGCGTTGGACCCGCAATTATGTTTCCTCTAACATTTTCATGGACAGGCTTTCGAAGAAATGTACACTTTTGGAGTTATAAGTAAAAAAATGGGAAAATTCCGAAAAAATTTTCTTTTTTCGCTGTTTTGACTCTGTTCCGCAGCGAAATTTTGGTGGGAAGCTCCGGATTCGAGCTCAGCAGCCCAAAAAACATAAGAAACAAAAAAAATATCTGCACTACACTTTGCAATCTAAAATCACCTTATGACTACTCTAACTGTCCTTTGTTAAAATTTGGCTCTAAAATTAAAAAAAAAAAAGCCAACAGGCCTGACAGTCCATCTTTGGACCAAGATAACATTTAACCTTCCGGCGGGTGCAATACTAATCCTAACACGATCGGGCGCAATGCATCTGACAGATTAAGTGCAGAAAAAAGGATGAAACTAAGTTTCTGTATATTTAAGACTCTTATTTATTGTTGCATTTTCTTTTTGAAACAGTTCTACGAAATTTTAGAACCAAAAACTGGCTCACAAAGTTTAATATTCTTCACATTTTAAATTTTCTAAGAATATTCCGCGTTCAATTGCTTCAAAATGTAAAAAACCTCCAAAAACTCGACCACTTAAAAAATGTGAGCTTATTTTACTAAAAACACACTAGTGAACGATTTGGTGATCCTAAAAGTCAACACAACGTTATTACGCAATGTGAAGAGTATAACAAGTGGAAATTTTCATAGAAAAGGAGAAAATAACACAATCGGGCGTAATACATCTGAGAGATTATTTCATCCCCTCCCGCCCCTCAGACACATGGTAGATATAAACTGAAAACTGCTTTGGGTAGTTGATCGAAAAAGATTAAGCTACTGTGAGTTTCAGATCTCTCGCTTTTCATATCGCTGATTGGCGCAACAAAAACTGGTCACTTAATCTGTCAGATGCATTGCGCCCGCCCGAAGGTTAAATAAGTTACATCCAATTTCCAAGATCTTAGCTACTAGTTTGTTGAGGTGTTGAGATCAACAGCACGCTCAGCAATGTTATTTATCCCTATCATAGAGATCGCATTCCGTCACATGGGTTGTGAGTTGGTAAAACACCATAAACTAAATTCGTTCACGATGAATCTCGAAACCATGACTCTCTACTCTACACCGAAGTTGCGCGCAGTAACCACTAAACCAGCCAGACTATTTTAAAATTTGCCTAACAATATTTTCGTGACCGACAATTTCAACTTCTAAGAAAATCATGATGTTGAAAAAATTTCGGGCTTTCAAACCGCTAGTTTCATTCTTTCGGGAGTTATCGTGCGAACAGACAAACACACGAACAGACAGGCAGACTGACAGAGCCATAACTCCGGTGGCTCCTTTAAGGTGTTACATAATATCGGCGTAACAAAAACAATATACCCTATACCAAGACTTCCTTTTGACATTTTATTTCGCCCTTGTTATTTCATCTGTAATTTCTATGGTTTCCTTTCCACCAAATGCATGTTGACATTAAATTTTTCCTTTTGGTTTCTTGCCGTTTTTATTTTATTCGAGTGGTAACCAAAAAGCTGCCCCTAAAAGTTGGCGCCCGGGCAATCACCCGGCTCGCCCCTTCGGGCATTGACTGTGCACTGCAGTGAAAGCGTAATGAACAGAGAATAATAACAGATTTAATAACAGAAGTATATTGCCGCCAATTTTTCATTCACAAAGATTGTGGGCAAATTTGTGGCTATATTATAGGCACAAATGTTTGAAGTATCAAGGATAGTAATAGTATCCAATAATGGAACTAAAAATACTACTAACTTGACATACATGAATAGTCCAACATTATCTGTATGTTCGTCGTGGGTGACATTTTAAAAACCTAATCCTGCTCGCTCTTCATTTGAATATCCTTCAAAGATTTTTCATCCATAAACTTGAATGGAAAAACCACTTTAAATGACCACACAAATAGCACATCATCAGTCCTTGTTATTCATACAAACAAAGATTTAATAGCCTGTTAATTTTATGAATTTATCCGCATTCGATACGAATTCAATTCAAATTACTTTCAGTCTCCAGACACTGATCCATTTGGAATCGCACTCTACGAATTGTTCACTAATTTCTGATTTTATTGCACCATTAAAATCCATAATGGGCACTTAATCGAAAATCTAAGTCAAGTCGAAATCGAATCCATAACAACAACAAAATCGTAAATGAAAAGAAAAAACTAACAGACAAAGCGCGCAATGATGACACTGAACCAGGGCAAAAATCGTTCAAAACCATTTAGAGATTCAACGGTTCGGGTGGGCGATTAGCGTAGCTGTTAAAACGAAATCAATCTAATGTCCAGCGCTTGTTATCTTTGGGTGATAAACTAACAAAACGTACGAATTTATCGACCATCGATTTGGACGACGACGCCATGGGGTTGTTTTTATCTAATAAATCATTCAAATTTAACATTTTCTCGAAAACCATATAATTTAAATTGTTCACGTGAAATTACTTTATCAGGTCGTATCAGATTTGTCTTAAAATAGAAGCGAGTTTAAAGCGCTTTTTTTCACGTATTGTTTTTATTGCCATCATCCGGCCGCCTAGTATATTGGTATAGCTGAATGAAATAGTGCGAGAAACTAAGTGATTTGATATAAAATCAAATTCAAAGCAATCAATTATTTCGAGCCATCGGAAACGGACCGAACTTGGATTGAAATATGTCACTCAGTCAACTAGTCGAGAGTGTGGTATGGTGATAATTTATGTTGAACGTTTGCAATAAATTTCATTCTATTTCGTCTAATTGACTGGCGAAATTGATCTTGTCAATTTATCATTAGATAGATTCATGGGATAAGGCAATATTCTGAATAAAAGTAGTGCAATTTTAAGTAGCATCATAAAGATGTCGGATATATACGATGTGCATTCGACGAATTGATGCGATCTAGATAAAAGTTGCTTTTATGTTCAAAAAGTTTGCATTCGGAGTGATTTGTCACACAGTGACTAGTGATAAATCGAAAGAGTTAAGCGGGTAACCCCATTTAGGTTATTTGTGATTTGAACGAAAAAAAAATGAATGTTTTGCGTTGTATGACATTGAGATATACATTTGATTTGTAGTAAAAGCTCATCTGCAGAATATGAATGTATAACTTGGCGACACAATTTCATAGTGTTTTGAAGAATATTGTGGCGGAAATCAAATGTAAAACCTAAAACGTAAAAGTGTTTCACACTTACTTAAGGAATTGAAAAAATCAATAGAAAAAGGATGAACATTGTTTTTACACTAAAAATAACGAAAAGAACAACTTATTCAAGTATACAAGTTGTTATTATAGGAGATCTCAAATGATAGTAATTGTTGGCTGCTAGTGGAGATGCTAAGTAGCAGCCAATAGCTGTACGCGCAGCCATTTGGCGACTAATCTAGATGGACCTTTAGATGTACATTCTTCGCGGCGTTTTCGGAAAAAATCGTCAGGAGGAGAAAATGTTGTCTAAAATGATATTTCCTGATGTCGGTGATAATGAATCCGGAGTTTTTCCTAGTCAAGTAGTTTGGAATTACTTATAATGAATGCACGTCGCTGATTGACGGTTCATCCGCCTTACAGCCCTGATTTGGCACTAAATGATTTTTTTTTGTTCACGTTAATTAAAAATAAATTTTTTGTTCACATTAATTAAAAATAAATTACTGGTGAATGGTTTTCTTTGCCCTAAACAGCTGTTGAAATGCTTAGAAGTCATGTTTTGGAGGGAAAAAACTGCCCTGAAAATTGGTTTGAGCGCATGCTCATGCTCATGGCGAATATTTTGATAAACAAAACTATTTTCGAACAAAAAAAATCGTTTTCATTTGTTTTCTATAGACTTTTGTAAAGGGTGGTCCAACGTGATTGCACGAAGTTAATTGTTAATAAAACAAAAAGTTTTTAGAGAATTATCTATTTTTTTTTTATTTTGATGGAAGGATAGGTATATGGCAATTATGTGTAACACAAAGTATCGGCCAAATGCTCGCCATGGCTACCGTGGCATATTTCGATGGTCCATATTTTCAATGACTGTGAGATATAATTGAGGTTGAATATCGTTAATGTGCTGAATTATCTCATCCTTTAGCTCTTGAATTGTTTTTGGTCGATTATGTTGACCAAAAAAATCACGATGTGCACGAAAAGCATTTTGATTTGAACGTCCATTTTCGTAAAAGGCTTAACGACCTTAACGCGCGGCTCAATTGTATACTTCTCAATTGTTGAATTTGCCAAACACTGAAGCTAAGAAATGTCTAATAAAGTTGGGCGAGAAACTTACCGTTAAGGTATGACACTCAATTAACATCGTGCATTCTAGTTGGACCACCCGTTAGAAGAAAAGTTGTATTTTCTTTAACAATTTCTTTTATTGTCACATTGCTCACCAATAGGTACGCTACATACAGGACTGTGCAAAAAAAAATATTTATGATTAAAATGATACGCAAATCGAAGCAAAACAAACGTTATTAACATAACAGTTTCGGAGAACTTATATCGAACCAACGTTAACAGGGTATGACTTATTATGATACAGGGATACTAGATTCCATCAACAATGAAAGACCCCGCAAAACAGAATTGAAATATAGTCCGCGTACATGCAGGTGTATACAACCAAATTGTGAAAGTGGATATGGCTGGCGGATTCCTTTTTGCAGCTATACAATTTTTCTTTTTTTCCAACTTGTTGTTTTTTACATTTCATATCTTTTTGTAGTAGATGATGCCAAAAAAAATCACTTAAATCCAAAAAAAAAAACAACATTAATTTTGAATACATTGAATAAGAGTGAACACCCTGTTGAATATTCAATGTCCGAATTTTAAAATTTAAATTTTCCGCTTTCAGCATTCAATTTTGAATTTTCAATATTCAATTCCCATTTATTTTTTCTTCATTTTTTCCATTTTTCATTTGAATTTTCAACTTTTAATTTTTCTTTATCTATTTTCAATTTTCCGTTTTTAATATGCTGAAGATTTTGGTAATACATTTTTTTCCGAAAATTGCCTAGAAGGCTCTAACCGTTCGAGTCTGCTTTTTTCTTTGATTCCCTGATTGTACAGGTAATCGGGGGACTTGAATTTTCAATTGGATACTAAAAGTGGTCCTCCACAGGCACTGGCAATAGCGTATTTAGAAAATACTCAAAGGTGGAGCAGAGCCTCTATTGGAAACGCTAAGAAGTGATAGTATGTGTCCACTAATAAATGAGCGAAAATCAATAATTATTTGCTTGAAGAAAAGAGATTAAAATTATTTTCACAAATTATTTTTCTATTTTTTCATGAACCACGTAGTTTATTGATCTCTTTCAATACGAATATTGTTAAATTTAATCGTAAATTCGCCAGTCTTCATGTTGGGATAAGCCGACACGAACTCCTGCAACGTTTGAGCTTGATACGTACGGTCGAATGGGAGTCCATAGCACGTTTGTCAGGGTACAACTTGTCCTTCAAGCCACAGAACGAATGAGCATCACCGCAAAGATCGGGACTGGAGAAAATTAGAAAGTTATTTAATAAAATAAATTGTAAAAAAAGCTCTATATGATCAACAAACCTTACTTATTGTTGGGTTGCATAACTTGGTCGTCCTTGAAGTCCGAAATCATAACGTAAACATCAAATTTAGTTCCATTTGCCGTTCCTCTGGGCAACAACATATGTTGTGGCCATCCGCAACCGCAGAATCTAAACTCAGCCATTTCTTTTGCGTCCTGCGGTTGATCAGCGGCACCCAGACGACGGAACGAGCGTTCATACGAAATGGTAATGCTCGATTGGTCGGAGCTACGTTTAATAATATTCTGACCCGGTTTCACTGGAAAGCAACATTCAAAATGAAAATTCAAGCAAAGTAACTTACAAAATCTCAGAGAACATACAGTCAACGGTGAATTTATCCATTTCAATCATAAGATTGCACAATTCACTGAACTTGAATCCCATTCCGCGATCATCCTGACGCGGGGCGATAAAGATGCGACATGTTCCCTTACGCAGTGCGCCACTGTTGTTTGTCACCTTAATGCTGTACATGAATGATGCATGCTGAGCATGAGTATATTTGGCGAAGATGTTGCCGTTTGGTCCAAAATCAAGTTCAGCGGCCAAGTCCACATCGGATCGTTGTTTGTATGTTAGGAGAACATTTGGACCAGCATTGCCCTTGTTGATTTTCAATTCAACCGAATCGACAGTGACTCCGTCAAACTTGAGCTGTAGAGAATTTTAAACAAAATAAATTTCATCATCCTTGCTCCCCTGGTAATTATGTACATCAATTTAGAGAGATAAAGATGGCTCTTACCTCATTGGGAGTATATTGTGGCAAGCGCGACTTGAATCGTAGGAAAATCAAATCAATAAAGTAATGCCATCTGTAGAAAATCGGATCACGCATAGCCGTAGTTACATCACCCATAACACCAAAGTCTTCCAAATGACGAGAATCCGGATCGTGAGAGAAAGAAATGATATTATGACCCATATTGTGCATATTTCCATACAATTGGGGATTTGACTAGCTTCGATGATGTCGCCAAGAATATCAATTCCCTTGACGGGATCCAGAGGGATCTTCTTTCCGGCTCTCTGTTCAAAGTTACTATATAAAAAAGTACTCTTTAATATTAGCCGAAATGGTACTCACATCGACAAGATATCCTTGATCAATTGCTTCATAAATTCGATCCCTCCGTTTTTCCAAATCGCCAACCTCCACAATATTATCCTCACGATTAAGATCCTTCAGAACGACATTTTGAATACGACCCGGGTAAGTGCGATTATTCAAGCTACTCAGAATTTTCGGGAAATAGGCTTCAGGAATTGGTTCCCGGAGATTCGTCAAAGGCTTAACCCTTGACATTCCATTGCAGAAACGCTCAACATTATAGCGAGCCATAAATTGACGATGGATGTAATAGAACAGCGCACCACGACGATCCTTGCGCACTATGTTGTCAGGGCCTTGTGTTGGATAAACCAAATGCCAGTGCCAATGATGCACGTTGACACCAATATCTTCACGAAAATAGGCCAAACGTTGTTCATCCTCACGATCGGATGCAGTCTAATTTTCCGGTATTTCGTTTACCATCTACATATATATAAAAAGTAGGTTCATCCAGAAGTTTTTCAAAATATTTTCAAAAGTCTTACGCGGCTGCTAGTATCGCGAAAAACGGCAGCTTCTTCACGGGCTTGGTTGATAATGCTTGGATCGACAAATTGAAGTGGGAAAATCTCGAGAATGTTGGGAATGGCTTCATCCTTCGTGTCTGGGCGATGTTGAATGGCTACAGCAAGGGCATATTGGAAAAGAGTTGGGTTGACTCGATGCCTAACAATAACAAAAAACAGAAATTGTGAACACAGACTGTTCGACAAATCACCTTAAAATTTGAGTCTCACCTTGCGTAAGCAGCACATGCTAAAAGTGATCCTATGTCGGGAGCTTCAACGAAGAGCGTAATGAGTCTTGCAGCTATACGCTTATGAGCATCAATGAAAAGCGAAAATTTTTGCTTTCGTCCCAGAGGTTTCGCGAATCCGAGATCGGGTTTCTTCGAAAATTTATGCTACAAATATAATTTAATATATCACTATCCTAAATGTTTACCTTCGTATCAACCTCATTACCAAAACGACTTTCAATTTCAGTTCCCACATTCTTGTAACGTTCATTCAAGAAGCTAGCCGGTAAATCGAAGCCGGCCTTTCCGTCATTCTTGGGCGTAAAGACGGGTTCCAGCGGGCCAGGGCCGGCCCTAGGGCTGGGCGAACTGGGCGGTCGCCCAGGGCCACCAATCTCACGGAACCTTTACTTTCAAGGGGCCACCACTCTGAAAGTGGATCACTCAACAGGGGCCTCCACGCGAAAGATATGTGCTCGAACTAAATTAGTTGTGAAGTTAGTTCTAAAGTTAATATAAAGTGAAATAACGATGATTCAATTTTACTGATAAAAAATATGTTATAACATGCATAGGGATAAGACATCGTTCCCTCTCTCTCTTTTTTAAACAAATTGCAATATCTGCTCTCCAACCTCACCATTGATATCTTTGATGTTTGTTAAAAATACCAGTGACGGTATGAATGAAAGAAGTTTGATTTTTAGAACTTTTCGAAAAAAATTACCAATATCCAAGCTCGATAAGGTACAGGCTAAGCCTGGTATTATACCATGAAAAGCCGGTAGTGATGACACAAGAGGCCACTACTTCACGGATTAGTATAATAATGGAAGAACGACAGAAAATAAACCTATATTTAGATTTAATTCGTAAACACATAATGTAACCAACAAAAGTACTATTTAGAATTGTATCACTCAAGCGTATATTTTACTATACTTACCAGTTTTTCATTAATTTTGGATATTCATAACATAGTGCCTATTTGTTCTATTACCTAGTTCCTTGATATTTATTTTTTATTTTTTTTCTTTGCTATACCATACTAAACTTTTAAAAATAAATCAAACAACTGTCATAATGTAATCTTTAGAAAACCTCCCTCCCCGCACAAGTTATTACTTTTGGTGGAGGGCTGCAATAATTATAACAAATTATGTAATTAAATATTTATATTATCTTTGCAATAAATTTGAATTTGAAAAAAAAAAAAGATCAAAATTTTCGAATTACGGTATTCGGATCCTTGAATTTTTGCTCTCATAGCAGACCACGTCGAAGGCTGAGCATTGCTGCCATACAAAAATCTGAAAATCGTGATTAGTGACTGGAAATCTCATACTTTTTCTTTACAAAACGTGGTACCTTTGGGTTAAAAGAAGTTTGAATTCGTGTTTATCATGCATAACATAATGAGGATTGGAGTTCTCTGTACAGAAAACCGGCGGAAGTATTACATATTTATAGAAACACGATGCACCGCGTGTAGAAAATTATGGTCTAACGCAGTGCTTCCCAAACAGGGTTTCGTAGAACAGTTCAGCTACAACTTCTCAAATATAGGAAATGAGTAATATAGAAATTACGTTTGATTGAACAATTTAAGGAATGAATAGAAAAATTCCACAAAATTTTATAGTATTACAATTCTAAGGTTTAGGCTGCCAACTAAGCACTCCAGTGAATGCCAATAATTAACAATAATTACGCACAGTTATGAAACTCATAAAAACCGTCAAATGGATGATATTTTGAATTTTTGGCAAATGAAAACCCGTTACACAGCTGACAAAAATTTTCAAAATGTCAGTTTTGTTTCCAATTAAAAGAAATGGTTAGAAACATTTCCATTTAATAACAAATTTGCCTGCGATGAATGGATGCTAGAAATATGATCATGAGAGAAGATTAGAACTCCGCAGGCTCTGAGGTGATTAAAAACAGCTAAATGCCAGTGACAGCATCTCACAATTATTTGCGTAAAGCGCTAAAGAGTTTTTATTAAGCACTCGTCAGTCCCAGAAAATACTGATCTAACGTATGGGGAAAACATTCAGCCAATCAAGATAAGATGCGTTTTGTTTGTGTATTAGTAAGGGAGTGGGGGCTATCATCATCCCCTTGGCCCAGGGCCACCAGAGTGCTAAGGCCGGCCCTGCAGCGGGCGTTGGAAAAGCAATTGTATCCAATTATCCTCCATTGTATGTATTAGTGTAGTTACTACGTGATAAACCTAGTACATCAGATTGCAAAATGTGGCGGAGACAATTTTTTTTTGTTTGTATGTTTTTTGGGGTGCTGAGCACGAATCCGGAGCTTCCCACCAAAATTTCGTTGCGGAACAGGGTCAAAATCGTGAAAAACCCTAAAATTTTTGCTGTTTTTCCGTTATTCGCCCCCTAATTCTGCAACTATTTATTTCTGCGAAAAACTCTCCATGAATATTTTAGAAAGCACATAATTGCGCGTCCAAAGAGACATAAATATTAAAAATCTGTTGAGCGGTATTACTACAGTGGATAATTTAAATTTGCCATTTTTAACGTAGTTCCATTTTATTAAAAAAATTTTGAGATTGAACGGTTGTTCATTTTTAGTCGTAAAAGTTGCATTTATCTTGTACATTGTGTATTTTGGAGTGCAAAACCTGAATCTGTAAGTTCCCACCAAAATTTCGTTGCAAAACAGGGTCAAAATTGCAAAAAACGCCAAAAAAATGACTATCAATTGTAGCAATACCGCTTAACACATTTTAATGATTAATGGCGCGTTGGACCCGCAGTTATGTTTTCTCTAATATTTTCAAGGACAGGTTTTCGGAGAAATGTACACTTTCAGAGTTATAAACAAAAAACGGGAAAACTCCGAAAATTTTGGGTTTTTTCGCGGTTTTGATCCTGTTCCGCAACGAAATTTTGGTGGGAAGCTCCGGATTCGAGCTCAGCACCCCAAAAAACATAAGAAACAAAAAAAAATTCTCCACCACACTTTGCAATCTGAAATCACCTCGGAACTACACTATAGGGAGATTCTAGCGATTTTTCAGTGGTGTTTAAACTAATTATTTTCTAGTTTATCTCACTGAATTTATGCGGAAGACCTACTGTTTATTCCGTTCACTTTACTAGATTTCGCTTTACAATAAATCTTCTATTCTAGCAAACTCAACTAGAATCTCTATAAAATTTTACTAGAAAACCGTGAAAAAACAACACAGAATTCTAGCAAATTCAACCAGAATCTCATGAAAAAAACAACACAGAATTCCAGCAAACTCAACTAGAATCTCAATATAATTTCACTAGAAAACCGTGAAAAAAACAACACAGAACTCTAGCGAATTTAACTAGAATCTCGTGAAAAACCAACACAGAATTCTAGCAAACTCAACTAGAATCTCAATACAATTTTACTAGAAAATCGTGAAAAAACAACACTGTATTTCTAGTTGAACGTTTTTCATTAGAAATTCTAGCGGTCATTTTCTAGTGACCTTTTACTAGAATCTAGTCGAAAAAAATTTAGTGTGAACGAGAACGACGAGAACAACGAGAACAAGATTTTTAAAAAAATGCGATTTTCAAACTCTTATATCTCCGGTGTTTATTATCGTATCATCTTGAAATTTTCTACACTTCGTAAGATGGCGCGAGCGACAACGCTTACTGAATTTGAAGACTTAGGACCAACCAGGGTCCGAGCTACAGAGGTCCGAAAACCCGTACTTGTTCCGTCGTGTAAACATAGTATTAGTCGCTTCTCACTTTTTATTTGTTAAAATTTCTTCGTTTTTCTTTGGCGTGCGGGGCGCTCCCGCGTTCCTAGATTTACACCGTAAAGCGTGAAGTTACTCTCGTTCATATCGTGGTGTAAATTTACTACTATAATAGAAGGAAAAAAAGTTTCCTCCTATTATTGGAGTAAATTTTTTCGAGTGTATGTATACTGTTGAAACAATGGTGCGAATTGGTTATGTGGATACATACGATCAGATGTTCAACGTTTGCATGTATACATTACACTAGAGATGATTTTAATGATGATTTGACCGCATTGAGTACGGCACCTCCGTCTAGTTTATTTGATGTATTAAGTTCTTATGAAAAACTCCCCGAAATCGGATTCAGCAGAGTCAACCTAAATGTTTTCGACATTTACTCGTTCCGTTTGACGAGAGCGGCACATCTTCACAAAATGATTTGCTTTCTTACATTTAATACATGTAACCCCGAGAGAAGGACATTTTTAACGATGTATTTGTCCACATCGTTTACACTATCTAGTTTTAGAACTTGACGACGTATTTTCATATTGACTGTCTTTTTTTCAATGAGTTGTCACTTGGATGGAGTGAATTATTATTGCTTAGCTTACTGAAAATTTAATTGCTGTTTAGACTTAACATAAAATACGTCACCTAAGCTCGATATTATGGATTACTTATGGTTAATGAAAACAACTAAACCCTGAAATGGAACCAAAAAACACGATTTTGAAAACGCCACCCCACAAGCAATATTCAAATAACTCGAAAAAGAGGGTGTTTTTTTAAGAATGATAGAACTTCAAATTGAAAAAAAAAAAAGGCACAAAATATTAACTTTTAATCAAATTTTTTCTTTTATTGGAATGATAAATGTCATACATTTAACATTTAAAAACATTTCAGGCATATGGCCACCGCGGCTGTTCTTAACGAAGCGCATTCTTGACATCCAATTCTGGACCACTTTTTCGAGTACTTCCGGCCGTATATCACCAATAACGCGAATAATGTTGGCCTCCAAGGCGTCAATTGTTGCTGGTTTATCAGAATAAACCTGTGATTTAACGTAACCCCACAGGAAATAATCGAGAGGTGTTAAATCGCACGACCTTGAAGGCCAATTGACAGGCCCATTTCTTGAAACCAACTTATCACCAAATTTCGATTTTAATGATGGTTGATTTTTTTGATGGTTTCTTTGACGTGTCGGTGTTACTTTACTGCATCATTTAGAGTGTACGTGGTACGAAATATATTCAAAATTCGACGGATGGCTTGCTCAGATGGACGATTATGTATATCATAAAAAGTCGTTTATACACCCAGAGAAATAAATAGATAATTTTAACATTTTTTTCATCATTTTAATGGTTGAAACTGAGACTACCACTAAAATAGTAAAAGCGTAGTTAAAAATCTCTATTAAACTGGTAAAGTAGTAAAGTAAAGTAGGGTAACTATTTAATTGTTATTTTTACCAGTTGCTGGTTATAATTTATTATTTACTGGTTGACTTATACTTCGTCAAAGCATGGTGTGAATTTAACTTCGAATTGGGTCGAATAAGGTCCCTCCGTTTGGATAAAATATTTTTTTATTCAAATGGATGAACACGGAAGAGTACATCCAATTACACCAAAAGGAGTAATTCTCGATATTTTTGGGATAAACAAAAAACAATGATTTGAAGACTAACGCCCTACCTACTACACCACACAAACTATTCGGGAACACACTTCTGGTGGGAAGTACCCTGTAAATTTCACAAAGTACCTACTGATAGTACCACTATTAAATTGTTAATGTTTACTATTTGTTGGTTAACACCTTCATAGTATGACTATTAAATAGTAGTTTCTCATTCCTTTTTGATTAAAAATGTATTATAAAAGTTTAAATAAAAAACTATTTTTCTCTTTGTATATGTACCTGTATAATTCGAAATCCCAATTTATAATGACAATAACAATTAATTATTTTATATTTTTAATATTCAGTATACTATGATTTATTTTTCTAATGCTACAGTATAGTATGATTATAAAGTTGTTAATTGATACAGGACCAACAGTAAATAGTTAATATAGACTAGGGTAACTGTTGAATAGATTTCAATTATTGCCGTCGTAGAGGATTACAATGCTAATAGTGTGTATCAACTAATTATTTGGTGGAAATTCCATTCAACTATTTTCTTACTATTTCAAGAACTTTTAAACTCCAA
The DNA here is from genome assembly GCA_949715475.1 of Microchrysa polita. Lineage (NCBI taxonomy): Eukaryota > Metazoa > Arthropoda > Insecta > Diptera > Stratiomyidae > Microchrysa > Microchrysa polita. Next base: position 116,755,347 of record OX454416.1, on the reverse strand, counting down.
GTTAACTACTTTTTAATCTGGAATAGTTATTCACGTGAATATTAGGATTAACTAACGAAATAGTTATCATTTTACTATTTTATTTTTCTGGGTGTTAGTTGCGCGAATCGACGACTGATTTTCGAAGTAAATTTTGATAATTTTGAAGCGTTCTTCAGGCGTGAGTCTAAACATTATAATTTGTGAGAGTATACTGAAATAATTTAAAAATAAAAATTTGATTCAAATGTAATATTTTGTGTTTTTTTTTTCAATTTGAAGTTCTATCAGTCTTAAAAAAACACCCTTTACTATGTATATAAATTACTTGACATTTTATAACTCACGAATCGATATTAGCCAAATTTTATTCTATTTTTTAAAACACCTCAAATTTCCAATATATTTACATTACATACCATATCGATTTCCCATCTATCGTCAAACACTCTTATGTCCAACGCGAGCAAATACAACTACTAGCGAGCCACTTGATCTGCTTAATGGATAGGCATGCCTATGCAAATTTGTAAGGCGCTGAATAAACGATCGTGTGATAAAACGCCTACATCCATCGGCCATATATCTTAAAACAGAATTTACAAGCTGATATGGATATAAATGTATGCACGCGGTTAGGCATGATCTCGTATGTCAAGAAAGTGAATTGAGATCTCTAAAATTGAATCGGACAGATCCGCTTGGACGTCATCGGCCATAGTCACAAGTCCCGGTGTATTATAGCCACCGCCAATCTGTATAGAGCGATCTTGCAGTTATAAGTCAGGCTAACACCACTGCGGCCAACACTATAGCAGAGGCTCCTATGGTCAATGTGGCTGTGCCGCTGCGCAAACAGCTGTTGTACTACTCTCAATGTTCGAATGCGAAATCAGTTTGAAAATTCAAAGATATATGGGTACACGATTTTCGGTACGATCACACTTTCAGATAGATTTTGTTAACAGCAGTAATTTATGATCGGATCGTGTTCTGATCTGAAAATTGATTTACAATACCGAAAGCGATGAGAAAAACACAAGGAAAAACATTAATTTTGTATAGGTACGTATGTATGGTGATTGAATATGGATATGTCGAATTTTATGAAATTTGTATAGCATCAAATGTCGCAGGATTGATGAGCATAAGAACACAACAAAATAATATGATAAACAGATTATCGATTTTGACAACAAAAGCGTTCTAAAATAACAGCATTCTATTGGCGAAAAAATAAATGATGTCATTTATTGTATACTGTAAAATCCCCAAAAAACTAGTTGTTTTTGTGTTTAACTCGCCTTCAATAAAAACTGACGATAACACCTAGCCAAATATCTAAAACATTGATTTCACATATTAACTTATTTATGTGATCGATAAATTTGAATATCGTTCCTGTTATGAAAGATGAGCTCAATCGAGATTTACGACAATCTTTTCACAATTTTTGAATATCTGGACCAATATAAAAAGAAATATTTTGTATTTTTTATAAGAAAAAAAAAAGAGATTTTAATTTTGTGGGTGAATGTCAAACCGGACGCTTTTTTTTTGCAAGACAAAGGTTCCGCTTGCATGATTTTGTCATTATACCCGTCACTATGTGAAAGGGTATATTAACTTTGTCATAAAGTTTACAACGCACAGAAGAAGCCCCTCCGAATATATAAAGTATAGATATTATTGATCAGTGTGACGAGAGAAATTGATTGAGCGATGTCCGTCTGTCTGTCTGTCCGTCTGTTGCAACGCAAACTAGTCCCTCAGTTTTGAAGATATCGGGCTGAAATTTTGTATGCAAGTTTCTTTTTAGTGTACGTTGTATATATGTCGGAACGAATGGAATCGGACCATGGGGGTCATGCTTCTGAAAATTAGGTTCTTCTAAGAAAAACTGTTTTCTTTATGTACCAATCTTAACCAAACGTCACCCAAGTATGTTCCTAATAAAGCCTCAAAACATATCTAGGAACGGATGGAATCCGAACACTTCGTCATGGGGCTGCCATACAAACAACCCGTGAAAATCAAATTCTTCTAAGAAAAACTTTTTCTATTTTAATCTGACCTTAACCAAACTTCACCCAAATGTGTTCCTGGTAAAGCCTCAAAAGATATTTAGGAACGGCTGCAATCGGAACACTACGTCATGGGGCTCTCATACAAATGAACCCTTGCAAATTAGGTTCTTCCAAAAAAAACTTTTTTCTGTATGAACTAATCTTCACGAAACTTCACATAAATGTGTTCATAGTAAAGCCTCAAAACATATCTAGGAATGGATGGAATCGGAATATTACGGCATAGGGCTGTCATACAAACAAACCCGCAAATATTAGGTTCTTGTTAGAAAAACTTGTTGGCTTTTTTAATCTTAACCAAAATTCATCCAAGTGTTTTCCTGGATTATTCTCAACGCATCCAGGAACAAACAGAATCGGAACACGTCATAGGGCTGCGGTAAAAATTGTTAACGCAAAAAAAGCTTAAGTTGGATTCAAATGTGACGGGTATTCAAATTTCGGCTGCGCCCGAAACTAGCCTCGGTCTCATTTGATACATAATATCGTCCGTGTTTGGTATAAGCTACAAATGTTAATTGTAATAAAAAATCTGCACCCTACACTGATGTAGCTGTGCGCGCGGAGCTACGAAACTATAATAAAATCGACGACATTGGCTATTAGCAGAATCGACTCATGTTGCCTGTCAATTAGTGGCGACAATTTCGAACGCGCAAAATTCTTCCTTTTCTCTGTCGATAGTATCGTATCACACTGTTCATATGGCTAACCCAGGCGAATGGCTTGATGGAAACTGAACCATATGTGTTTATAGAAAAGACAGATTTTACAAGCGATAGTCGCAAAATATTATGTGAATCGTCCAGTTCTGAATGTGTCGTAAAATTGAAAATTTATAATAATTGCATTTGATTTGACATTGTGCAATCAGAAACGGCGATATATTCGACAATTTCAAGGATTATTAAATAAATTGCAGTTAATGTCAAAAATTGATGATTGTCCAAGTTTTATAATTTGCTAATTGGATTTATCAAAATTTGGTTTTGTTTTAAATCTTAGATCCATCCACGATACCATTTGCGAATTAGAAGAAAACATGGGACTATGGATATCACCTTACCTCTATCAGCAAATAAAAATTTGGATCGAGTATGAGATTTACAAAATCGATAAAACTTGCAGACGAATTGAAATCTGAGTAGGCCCGATTAGTTTAGCTAAGCTGCATCATTTATAATCATACAAGTACCGTTATATAGCAGGAACAGGAGGTAACCAAAAAAGCGTTACGATTATTCCGCTAAAAAGAAAATTAAACATGTAAGAAGTTAGTTAGCTTAGCATGGCAACGATTAGGGGGGTGGCATACTCACTACGTATGGCTGTTTTACGACCCTGGAATGAAATGCCAATCGTATATTCGTATTATTGTCGGGTCCATGCAAATCTCTGAATTTCGTTTCGAGTTTCAGCTGCTCGAGTTGCACAAGTTTAAAGGCAGTGATGTCAATGCACACTTCCTCGGGCATCATTTGCACTGACCGATTCGACTGCTGGTTTGTTTCGACGCCAGCCAGATTCGCACTTGAATCAATAGCACTTCATTGCATATTCCACGCGCTCCTGCCGCTGTCGATGGGATTCATGTTCTGGTTACGCCATTATCTTTAGGAAAAATCGCAACATCAAGACTTTTTCGCCATGCCACAACATTGTCAAACGAAAACTTTTATTTTGAAGATGAAAACATTTTGCTATATTCTATCTGTTCTGTCAATGATTGGCAGACCCCAAATCAAAAGTATTGCCATAAGCAGAGAGATTCACGTATAATTGGCTAACGTCTAGCTGAGAAAGATTCCCCGTTCGGACAGAATTTATAAAAGCGGGTGGAATCCGGAAACCCTCTTTGATTAACTGTTAATCGTCAAAAAAGGTGGGTTCTCAATAAATACTGGATTGGACAACAAATGACGGAAGAGATACCCAAGCGAGAAGCGGTGGATGTACAAATGAACGAAGGACAACAAATGAACGAAGAGATACCAAGCGAGAAGCGGTGGATGTATTAGCTCAACGGACTCTAAGAGGCACCACATACCCTCCAATCGATCGACCAGATTTTTTTATTGCGAGAAGCGAGATAAATCGGAAGGTGTATGGGACCATCGGATACAATTTTTTGATTTGACATGTGGAACGTATTGCCAATACAATTTTCCGTACAAGTTGTCATGACAATCATTTAAATGTGTTCTCAGTTGCTGATTTTTCTTTATATAAACCTGTAGTCGTTCTTCATGCTGTGGTTGTGGCGGTCATTCTCAATCAAAGAAGCAATGGATGTCCATCTTCCATCGACAAAAATGATATAATTTTCGCTATTTTGTGTTGTGTATTGTGGACCATGAGAATGTCTATTTCAGATTGCCCGATAAATTGCCTAATGAATGTGCTGTATGGGCGGCAGATCGATTGTGGGCAATCGATCGGCCGGGAAATCGTCAGGTTTGTGGTGCCCTTAAGAACACAACGAAGGAACGAGTGGATAGCTGGAGAAAGGACGACGACGAAGACGGTGCGATGGAAAAACGGTGGTTGTCGCGACTAAGTATACGAAGGCTTCAACGAATAATTATAGTTAGTGAGTTGCCATCTTAGTTAGTTTAGATTTAAGTTAGTTATTTTTACTTTGAATATTTTTTATGTGCCGATCGCTCACGCGGTAGAGTGACGTAAGAATATGGAATTTTAAGAGTATCGATTCCTTGCTTTTTTGTAATAAACATGAAATCTATACAAGGTGTTCCATTCATGGTGGAGAATATTTTAATTGAAGGTAGTGTGGCTCATCTGAGGAAAAATTATGTACAACGGGACCCCTCTATTTTTCACCGTTACAATTTAATAGCATTTTTTGTCAAAATGCCCGACTTACCGAACTTACCGAGTGCCTACACCGCAGGTCGAGCAACGCGAAACCGTGGAGCGGTATAAAGAACGAAGCAAGGAAGAAGAAGAAGCCCGACTTACCGAACTGAATGAAAATTTGCCACATCACCATGCATTTCATCCGATATATGACTTCTCTTTCTGAAACTACACAAAATTTCCAATAAAACAACACTTCGCCTGTTACGAAGTTGCTCGTGTTTTCCGAAATACACCAGTTCCAACTTTAAAGAACTTTTAAAATTGGTTTTCATCAAAAATTCAAATAATAAAATCGTATACAATTTTAAAAATTGAACGGGTGTTTCTCGGAAGATACGAGCAACTTCGTAATGGGCGAGGTATTATTTGCTTCGAAATTGTATGTACATAGTTTCAGAAAGTGAAGTCATACATCGGATGAAATGTTTAGTGGTGTGGCAAAAGTATTTGGGAATGTGTTTGTATTAAAAGTATTTGGGAATTTGTTATGTTTGAAACTACACTTTGTACTTGTTCTATGGTAGAATTAAATAATATGGCGCCATTTTGTTTTTCAAAACAACTCTACACCCCCTCCCCCACCAAAAATTACGCGACTTCAAAAAGATTGACAATCACTACCTTAATCGACTCTGAAAAATCGTAGCCGAAATCATTCGGAAATTGCTATCCATAAAATCGACCCTCACAATATTTAAACTACATTAAAATATCTCTCGTGAGGTCTCAATTAACCATATGATCTTTTAACCAATATCAATCATCCTATCGATCTCCTATTCGGAAGAAGAATGAAAATAACCGTTTCTGAATATGGAAGTATCTATAAATGGTTTGATAGGATAACTACATCTATTTCAAAACGTCCACCTCCTGGCTCTTCCTGTTCTTCATACCTATAAGAACACCATCGACGATTTTCCATCTACAAACGTACATATGTGCAGTGCACAATTTCTTGTCTGGCCGTCACGAAAACATACATTCAAACATTTATTGATTCGCCAAGTAATTGCCTCGAATTTATATCCACATGTGTGGCAGGTCGAGATAGTTTGACGCAAAATGACTGTAATTTGACCAACCTAATATACTTGATCTTTTCCGATCATTATGAGAATTTTCGCTAGGATCGAAAAATGCGGGATAGGTACATGTGCAGAACCCAACACGGTTACTGACATCATCATCATCATCATCATGGTCGTCGTCAGATGACGGTCATTCGATGGCAAAAGTCATACATCCGATCAAGTCATGTAACGTACCTACACAACAATTGGTGTCAGATAGGAAATGCTACAATTATTTTCACTTTTACATTCATCCCGTCAACGTCTGATAAAAATTCGTTTGACTGAACGGACAGCATCTTGTGTCGATCGGGTTCAAAAAGGGATATGACGACCGACCATTTGTTATAATAGGATCGAGGAAGTGCGGCAGGTTGTGTATAGTATGCGGGAGGTCCACCAACGTGGTGACCACTGGTCGCGAGACTTATTGTCGACACACCCTGTAATTATTGTGTCACTTTAAAGACGACTGTTTGTTTCTCATCGAGCGATGCCGGAACGGTTAAGGGTGAGGCTAAACGGCCTATTGTAATTGCAATGTGCGGCAAAGATAAAGGAGTCGCCAGCAGACTAAAGAAGATGTTTCGTGGTTTCGGTTCCGATGTAATGGGAACACATTTTGGGATTAGAGGGTTGATTCATGACTATTTCCGGATTGCGGCCTGATGATGAAGATGTTCTTATATATTTAGTTATGGTATAATTTACGAGTTTTTATTTCATTCATTTCGTGAGTTAATTATGATCTAAACATTTATGACGAATTTGTTTTCAGTACTTTTTTTGTGTTCCATACAATTCGACTGCTTTCTACGAATATATTCTGACATCAAACCAAATCTTCTAAATATTGCTCATCTCCGAATTAATTGAACCTTTTTTTTCACAATTCATCAGCATACACAAAATCCTTTCTCACCCCTTCTCACGCGTACAATGAGTCATTTCATCTCACACCATCATTCAGTACCATCATGACTAAATCACCAAGATACCACCACAAATACTTGCCGTGTAGAGTGTAACAATTTATTTTTAACCCGACACGAAACAACATTGAAACATTTATACCAGACAAGAATCAAGAATATTACGGATCTGGTTATTGACTACAAACATCATTTCGCCTATAACAAATGATTGGTAATTAATCAATGGCATTCGATGCGTCACAATCAGATTGGCATACAATCGATTCTCATTTAACAGTTCTGACCTATCACCGCTTCCATGCAAAACGGTTCAACAGAGCCGAGTGTTCGTTGGAGCCCACCCCGGGGCTTTGTGGACCATTTGAAGAATCTCATCATGATTGTATTTGGCCTAGGTATGGCCTATGTCTGCTAGATTGGGACGGCATGGATCACGGTGTTCGCTTCATTTTGGGAAAACAAATTGAAATCAATAAATATTGTTATAAATGCTGATCAAACGATGTGTGAGGTATGTGTGCAATGGTAATTGTAGTGCGATTTAAGTCTCCCGTAGGTTGAACAACATGGGAAATTTTGCTAATAAGATACAAACAGATTTGAATTGATAAATAGATTCGTAAAATGTAATGGTGAATGTTGTAACTGTAAACATAAGCAAATTAAACGCAAAAATTTGTCCATAGGACAGTTGAACAATAACTACTACATCTATTACACACAAGAACTGTATAGGCAATAGAAGCGCAATGGAATGAAAATTTGCAGATGCTACTTTCTGGGGTTTTCAATAATATATCAGGGACAAGGAGCCACTCAAATTTTATTTGAGGATAAAATAATATTTTTTTTTTCATTTAAAACTCGATACTACAATTGTTGAAAATGGCAATACTGATCCTATACTTTATTTTATATATTTACCATTCTATGTAATCTAGAAACAAGCACACAGTAAGCACAGAGTCTTCTCATCATTCTTATGATAATATCACTCACTATCATTTGAATCTCCTAGAATAAAGACATGTATAGTTGAATAAGCAGTTCTTTTCGTCAACAAAGGTTATGGCCAAGAAGTCCATTTCGAAAATTAGAAAATATATCTGGGAGGCAGCTGAAGCATCTATTCGAAAGGCTCGCTGCAAAACTGTACAAAATCCACTAAAAGTAACACCCCACATTGAATTTTAATTTCTCAAAGAAATGCGTCCCGGAAAAGGTGGCAGCGCACTAGACTTTTTTCGCCCAAGCGTACAGTAAATAAACTAAACTTAGAAATAACAGCAGAGATTCAGAAATTAAGAAACGTTCATGGAAACAACAAGTTGAAATCTCTAAAGAAAAGAGGTAAAACCTTTTCGAACATCACAAAAGCCCTTAAAAATAACACAAAACATATACACAAAAAATCGGTTATTTTTCTCTGCAAAATATTCAATGCTTGCGCCAAACACTCCTATTTTCCTAAAGCATAGAAAGTTGCCTCTGTTATATGTGTCCCAAAACCGAATAAACCGAAATCTTCAATAAACATCTACAGACCAATTAGTCTTTTGAGTAATTTGGGAAAAGTGTTTTAAATATTAACTAAAAACCTTATCTCTGAAGTTCTTCGAGAGAAAAACATACTGCTTAACGAACAATTTGGATTCCGAGCTAAGCATACTGCTATTCACAAAGTCACCAATAGTAAAAGGTAACTTCGAATTAAAAAAAATCCACGGGCATGATCACCATGGACATAGAAAAAGCTTTCGATTGTATTTAGCACGATGCACTTATACACAAGATGAACAATTACGGTTTCTCTCTTTACCTTAGGAAACTCGTACAGAATTTCCTCATAGATCGCTTTTTTTATGTGAACATTAACGAATCAAAATCTTCCCTATTTGCACTTCTAGCAGGCGTTCCTCAAGGATCGGTACTAAGCCCATCTTTATACTCTATTTATACGAGTGACATGCCAATTCCCGAAAATTGCCAGGTTTCCTTGTTTGCTGATGACACTTCTCTTTTTTGTTCGGGCATTCTACTAAATTTTATTACTAGGGACCTAGAACGTGGATTTGAAGTGCTAAACGACTATTTTATAAGGTGGAAAATCAAAATTAATGCCGATAAATCCGAAGCGATATACTTCACTAGGAGAAGAAAGCCTTGTTGCCCTGTTGGTTGATATCCTAATCATAAGTTCAACCGCGACAGATAAGATTTCTTTGAATGGGACAAGTATAAATATTCTGGGTCTGGGACGATTATGTATCAAATCCAAGTGTAGCGTGTACGCAGTGGAAGCGCACTCAATTAGGTTTTTGGAAATTCGTCTGAACTAAAGTTTACTTACGCTATATAGTGTAGTTACTAGGTGATTTCAGATTGCAAAGTGTGGTGGAGAAAACTTTTTTTTTTGTTTCTCATGTTTCTTGGGGTGCTGAGCTCCGGAGTTTTCCCGTTTTTTTGTTTATAACTCCGAAAGAGCACATTTCTCCGAAAACATGTACATGAAAATATTAGAGAAAACATAATTGCGGGTCCCACGCGCCATTAATCATTTAAATGTGTTAAGCGGTATAGCTACAATTGATAGTCATTTTTTTGCGTTTTTTTGCAATGTTGACCTTGTTTTGCAATTACATTTTGGTGGGAAGTTACGGATTCAGGTTCTGCACACCAAAATACATCATGTACTAGAAAAATGAAACTTTTTCTACCAAAAATGAAAAACCGTTCAATCTCAATTTTTTTTCATAATATGGAACTACATTATGTTAAAAATGCCACATTTAAATTATCAATTGTAGTAATACCGCTGAACGGATTTATAATATTTATGTCTCTTTGGGCGCGCAATTATGTGCTCTCCAAAATATATATGAAGAGTTTTTCGCAGAAATAACTAGTTTGAAAGTTAGGGGCCTAATAAAGGGAAAAGAGCTAAAATTTTAGTATTTTTCGAGATTTTGACCCTGTTCCCCAACAAAATGTTGGTGGGATTCGTGATTCGTGCTTAGCACCCCAAAAAACATAAGAAACAAAAAAAAATTGGCTCCACCACATTTTGCAATCTGATGTACTAGGTTTATCACGTAGTAACTACACTATAAGGCGTTCGACAAAATTTATTTCAATCTTCTACTTAACACACTAAATAACTGTGGCTTTTATGATCCCATTTTATGGGATTTGGTTTGATAGTTACATCAAAGACCGTGCCCCTACTATGAAGATGGGTGAGCATGAATCCAAATTTTTTTTTCCTTCGTCAGGTGTCCCACAAGGTTCCCATTTGGGTTAAGCAAATGATTAACCATGGTCATTTCATTATTTTAGCAAAGTAAAAAGGAAAACGTAGTTATAATATAAAGAATCAGTTTTTAATTTTTATTTAATAATTTTTTCGACTATACATTAAAGAATCTTGATGAGAAAAAGAACTATTGCTACGCATTTAAATATTTCAGAAATTCTTTCGAAATAAAATAATAGTTTTAGAACACAAACTTATTTTTTTTTTAATATTATAATTTGTATGCGCGCATTTTCGGATTTTATAAAAAAAAATATTAATATTTCGCTTTGAAGTCTATATTTTAGTTCAATAACTTTAAAATACAAAAAGGCTTTAGTATCTGTTTTAAAAACATTAGGTATGTTATGCAATAATAATTGCATATATCACAAAGAGTATAAGTCTGTCCCCATTTGAATTTTTGTTTGTTGTTGTTGTCGTTTTATAACTACAGTTACATGAAAAATTTTCAGAAATCAGTTTCCGAAAATCGCATTCATTAGTGCTTTGTAACATTTATTACAATAAGTAACCAAAATCAACAAACAATGCAACTCCGGGAAAGAAGAAACTTAGACGAAGAAAAAAAAGTAGTGCGGATCAGAGGCTACGTCTGATAGACGTATATGGTTTGCGAAACACAGTTACTCACGCCAGGGGGTAATGCTGATCGAAAAATATTGTTTACCCGCTTATCAGTAACAAATTCGTGAACGAATAGAAGAAAACCAGACAGTCGGGGTGGGTAGGGGTTTTGAGTTATAATGTTTTATATGGCGAGTATACGTCCACTGGACGTACCTGTGACGCAACGTGTTAATAACAAATTAGAGCTCAATTTATCGAAATACCAGTACATATATTGTTTTCAATAGAAGTCATTCTGTTTTTATTTACAATTATTATTCCATTGATAACGTCTTCTTTAAGCAGGTGTCCACCATTCCGTTAACGACCTCGGAATTATTTTTGATACTACTTTAAACTTTATTGAGCATATTAGTGAAATTTCGATTAAAGCTCGTCATATGTTGGAATTCGTAGTAAGAAATAACTCTGAATTCAATAATATTGATGCTCTGAAATGGTTAGAAGTAATTTAGAATGGTGCTGGTGTTGTGTTTCCTCCAGTTGTTCCACGAAAAATTTAATAAAGTGTCTTGTGTCTTGTGTAATCTATAAAAACTTTAACAATATTAATTATGTGTAGTTAAATGACCGAAAGTAATTATTACCTAACTATCACGAAAGATTACACCATAAAGCAAACATTTTTTTAAAACGCGCAAAAACACAAAAGTGAGGCTTAGAACAATGGTTGTCAAGTTAACATACAATCACAGATTTTTTTTTCATGATGTCAAAAACAGATACAAACATACTATTGGATACAGATGTCAAAACTATCACAGGTTTCGATTCCAGAAATTAAGGTTCATTTATACTTACATTACAAATGAGATGAAAATTTCAATTCAAATTATTTTTCATTAATTTATGTATGTGCTAGTGTAATGTTTTTTATCGCTCTTTTCATTGCGCGTTTTCTCCTCATATTTGAAGATTTGGTTTACTTCGTGGATTTGAAGTTTGCCCTTATGCTCTCATTTTTTTAAATTTTGGCATCATCGAAGTTAAACGTATGCTGGTTAGATATCGCCTGCCTGGCGAGAGCAGATAAATTATTGCTGATCGTTTTTCTCGTATCATTCTTGTGTTGACTGATAGGAGTACCCCATTTCAGGATGGTTTTTCCGATATACGTTCTATCACATGCTTTACAGTCGATTTTATTCACGACTCCGGACTTCTCTTCTTTCAGGTTCGCAAACATTTCTCCGTTTTTTTTTTTTATGAGGACGCATTGCTAGTTTTAAATCCGGTTGGCTCTATGCGAACAGTGAGTTAAATTATCGATGCATGCAAGATAAAAAAAAATCTTTTTATTTTATCTTTTGAGCTGATGAATTTGCAGATCCGAACCGATTTGTAAAGACAAATATTTGTACAAAACATAGCTAATGAGAGGTTCTTATAACTCATAAGGTAAATGTTAAAGAAAAGACACATAAATTGATAGACTTAAAAAAAAAAAACAATTTACCCGAATTGGAATGCCCTAATTTAAGCATGTTCTAGCCAGATGCATGCTGTGAATTATTCAGAGGATCATATAACTCATATAAATTGTATCTGAATCTGTTCGTCAAAAACCTCACACGTCTTAACCCTAATGATTGTCATTACCACTATAATTTGACCAAGTAAAACTATTTCTCTTTTGAAGTCTGACGCGTAACGGATGTCTTCTAGTTTTCCTCGACTAATGTCGCCTCTGAATCTCACGAAAAATGTGAAACCATTCCCTAATTGCCCACGAAACCACTACCGCACTGTCGAATCCACAAAAGATATATTGTTCAAAGTAGATTTCTTGGTTTCGCTATTCGGAACTATGTACGGCGCATCAAAACAAACTCTTCGACTTTGATGAGCGGAAAAGCCACTTTTTCAACTTGACGTTTCTTGTGTCTTATTTTCAAAATTCTTTGCGCTACACCCGAAATTATGCGATCATCATCATATAGATGACATCTTCATTACGATAATCGCCAATCTATTTCAGCTGCCGAAAAAAAAAAATATTTTCAGATTTCAGAGCAGAAGCCTGCAAGTTTTGGTGGTCTTTGGGAGCGCCGAATGTTGAATAGTTGAATAAAATGCCACTGCGCTAATGACCCCACGACTACGATTTCTTTTGTACCTGTGGACAATTGTAATAGGGTAACGATTGTTGGTAATTTCCAAGACAAACTCAATCTCTCCGAGTATACATAGCAAAATGGGGTACAACAATGAGAGCTCTTCGGACGAGATTACACTAAAGCATCTGCGCGGTGGGTAAGTGGGGCACTGTCAGGAGGAAATTACCACTACGATTTTCATTGTTATATTATCTGCGACTCTATTTGATGAACGACCAAATATAGAATAATGGACGGTCTTCAGAATTTGATTATGTCCGAGACTGTACGCGGTGCTCCAAATCCGGCTTATTGTACCACATTGGTAAAGTGGGTTTTAATGATGCAACAATTATATGGAAATTATGGTTTTTCAGAGGTAATTTCTTGACGATATAGGATGATTGAAATCTGTGTGGAAAATTTGAATCAAATTAGAAATAAGATGCTGCCATTGTTTTCGCTGAATGAAATCTCATTTTAAAATGATGAGATCAATTTTTTTTTGCCTGGCTGTTATATGTGGTTATTTTTTAATGCGAATACAAACAGACTAAAAAAGGAAAGTCTAAAATAAAAAAAAAAACAGATGATGCAAGCTATATATAAATCTGATTCCTGTGATAAAATTTTTATTTTTAGTATATTTCAAATAAACTTCTTCTTGCACTTTTTGCCATATCAATGCAAAAATTTATCTAGATGCATCCTGACACGAAAACACCTAACAGCATTCATTTGTGCAATGAATTATATAATTTTTCACTTAATCCCGTATTTTCATAGCACCACTGGCACCGGTTATTATTGCACACGTTCACGTTTGGCCAACATCAAAAATGTTCTCACATTTCTTATAGTCGCGTCGGCAATCAATTATCTGCAAATGCAAACGATCCCATTCAAAAGAGAAGTTAATCCGAAATCCATTTCATTTTAACAATACCATCCGCTCATGTAAGTAGGCAGTTACATGTATGATTCGCAAGCTCAGATATAGCGAACAATTAATGAGCTTCATAAATCCTAATAGAATAGATTCACAGAGAAAAGAGAGTAAGTAGTGTAAGACTCGACTTCATTTATAACTATCTGTGCTCTGTGCACTCCTTGAACTTCTCGACATTTTAAGAAATTGAACAAGTTTTGTAGCGCTTAAAATCTTTTGAGCTTGGCACAATATCTGCAATGGTGAATGGAAATATTGGCGATGGTCGAGGATGAGGTTGTAACTTGTACCTACTATGGGTGTACGCATTGCATTTGGTACAATATTGCATGTTTGTTGCAGATGGAAATGAATGAATCTGGGAATGAAGTGGAGTGTCCTGGGCAATCAGTTTTTCATAAGTTTGTGTTGTGCAATTTGACACTGTCATATTTCAATTGTAATCTCTTTCGTATGTATGCAATAAGGGACTATATGGATAACAATGAGACAAAGTGCAATTTATAAGTAGCTTGAAAACCTAAACAATGGCTTTTATTTAAAAATCAATAAAATGAGATTATTAAAGCGCAATGTAGCCCTATGTTTTTAAGACAAAAAGGCTTTTATTTATTTATTCAAGTTTCCATAAACTTTTTTTTAATAACGACGTACTTGTTTCTTATGGAGCTTCCCACCAAAATTTTAATTATTGAGGTTCTATGCCGTTATTGTGCCGAATTATCTCGTCCTTAACTCTTGAATTGTTGCTGGCTTTATCGTGCAAAAGAACCATTGTTTCGTTGGTTGTGTGGCAAGTGGCCCCATCCTGTTGGAAGCACATATCGTCCAGAACCATATCCTCGATTTCTGGTCACAAGAAGTCCGTTATTTGGTCGATTATGTTGACCGAAAAAATCACGAAGTGCACGATATGCATTTTCATTTGAACGCCCATTTTCATAATAAGCCTGAATAACTTTAACTCGTTGCTCGATTGTCTATCTTTCCATGGTTCAAATTGAGAAATGTCAAATTAAATGCAGAAAAAAACTGACGTTTAGGTGTGGTTCACATTCAACATCGGCCCTTAAAATTTAACCACCCTATATGAAAGAAAACGTCTTAAAATATAGTGAAGGGATAAGCGCTTGAAACTTTTAATGAAAACGACTGAAATTACGATATGAATACCCTAAATTAGGTACTTTCTTTAAAAGCATTATTCGACTCCGGTCATTTTTTCTGCTATCAGTTTTGATAGAATGTCGCGAAAAACTTTAAGCTTGTGTCATAGCATACTGCAGTTGTTGATGTCTCTACAAAATAATACAGGTGTACCAGATCTGACCCGTCTACCCTAACTCAATAACAAACTTGATATTGAATATTTTTGGGCTTTGGATGTCTTCTAGATCTGCTATTCGCACGATTAGAAATCGGTTTGTTTCGAATTGTGACAGTGTTTTTGCCGACACGATATTATTAATATTTTTTTGTAACCGAAGTAGTTTCTTTTAATGTGAATATAAATAAAAAATAAATAAACTTTTAGTTATGAAATATTTAGTAAAATTTTCCAGATTTAGATATAAGTCAAATCTCAAGAGCGTTACCTACTACAATGCTTCCAGGTTACTCGCCTAATACTTTCGTTTTTTTATGCCACTTTTTAGACTAACTGTTCAGAAAACCATTTCCCAGGGCTGGGAGAAAAAAAATGTGTAAAGATGGAAATAAATTCAACAGATTACAACAATAATTGATTAAAAAATTCGAGAAAGCAAACAAATTTGATTTTAAACTGTGATAGGATGAAAAAAAAAACAACAACGCATTGGTCTCGGCGATGACACGATCCAAGATAGAGCTGCCTGTAGAAATATGCTGAGATATTACAGCCAAAACGGGTGATGTGCCTAAACTGCAGGTCAAGAAACGTCAAGCCATGGAGCGGTATAAAGAACGAGGCAAGGAAGAAGAAAGAAAAATCTACAAGTGTTGAAGTTTTTCTGCAATCGCTCTCGATTAGTGTACTGCTGGCTCCAAAAACAAAATCCGTAATATAGTAAAAAATATATCGCATCATACACAAAGAAAAAACACACATATAGACAATTTTGATTGTATTTCTACTCTCCGCAGCATCGGTTTTACAGTTTGACCCCCATATTGGAAGATTTCCTAACAAACGAAACAAATACTGTACAAATCCATCAGAAAAGTGCAAATTGTTCTTAAATCATACGTAAGTAAGGATCATTAAAGGGTTGAGGAGGTAGGTGGTGTAGTTTGCAGAGTAACGATAATTCGATCAACAGATTTACACAGAAGATGGAGAAAATAAACTGCCTTCACAATTTTTATCCTGCTTAAGGTTGCTGGTGTTTCAATAAGCTACTTATGAAGGCGGAAGACATTCAGGCGATAAATGGCATTCACTAAACTCCGCTAATCTGTTCAGAAGTATGGTCAAATACTGTCACCATAAATATACTCAATGCAAAATTTGCCGTATGTTTCAATAGTTGTTTGGCAGTTCGGGGTGGAAACCAATATGAAGGGATTAATTTACTGAAATGCGCTTATTCGTTCAGGATATGTAGGCAAAAGTATGTGATGAAGATCTATAATCATAATTTTGCTCATTGCGAATTTTATGCGCGTTTGAATATTCTGTTGTTCAGGCTAGATATCAATCTGGTGCAGCTTACTGAAATCCACTTATCTGCTCAGAAGTCAAGGACAAAAGTATGTGTTTTTGTTTTTGCTCATTGTAATTTAAATTTTGCTCATTGTGAATTTTTCGAAATTTTTAATACGTATTCCGCTGTTCGGGGTAGGTACAGACCAATTCGGAGTGGACAATTTTCGAAAAACACGATCAAGAAAAACAGACGGAAGTATGTGAAAACAAACTCATTGTGAATTATTGCTCATTTCCGCATTTTTCCATAGTTATTATGCTATTCTGAGTAAAGTCTAATCAAACAAATAGCGATGGAAACGATCGTGGAAGCCAGTTCAGCCATTCTGGAGTTATAAATGAAGTCACTGACACAACTTTCTTTTATATGACGAAAAGAGGTCATTGTGAATTTTATGCATATTTGAATAGTTATTAAGTAAATTTACTCAAATTTTCGAATTTATTTAAAAAAAAGAACTGTTTTCAATTTTTGCTCATTGTGAATTTTTTGCATGTTTCAATAGTTATTCTGGATGTATACGAATCTACATTCCAGCAATTCGTTCAAGAAACACAGAAAGAAGTATTTAATAAAGAACTACCTTCATAATTTTGGTCATTGTGAATGAGAGAGTAGATGAGACTCTCTACTGTCTAGTGTTACAGAAAATGCCAAATTGGGAAAAAATGCCTTTTTCTAAATTTCTAAGTTTCTATAGTTCTAATCGTATTCGGCAAGAAGGCAAATACGGTGAAGCAAATTTACTGAAATCCCCTATCCGTTCAAAGTGCCCCCCATCTTATTAGCTAAAGATATAAAGACAATAGAACATATGCGCAAAATATGTAGTTGCTCATGTTAAATTTTCGTAGCTTTTTAATTATTCGTTGTAGGGACCATTCCTATCGTGCAAATTTTGCAAAATCCACTAAAACAAGCCATGATGGTGGCCAAAAGATCAGAAAAGCAACTGCCTTAAACATTTTTCCCATTCTGAATTTTATTATTTTGTTATTTGGAGTAGAGACCGATCCGACATAACGAATTTAACGGAATCCGTTTATCCATTCAGGGGATAACTGCAAAATCCCCCATTACGTTCAAGAAATATATACAAAAATATTTAAAAAAAAATACTCATTGTGAATTGTTGCTCATTGTGAATTTTTCTTAATATTTCTATGGTTATACTGCTATTTCGGCCGGAGCCATATGTAGACCTATCTAGTGGGGTCAACTGAAATCCGGTAATTCGTTCAAGAAATACAGAAAGAAGTATAGGTATATGAAAAAGGTCGTCGTGATTTTTCTCGTTGTGGATTTTTTATGTGTTTAAATGGTTTTTCTGTTAATCCGGGTAGAGGCCAATCCTATGGCGAAAATCTACTGAAACCCTTTGGTACGTTCAAGAAATACAGCCAGAAGAGCCCATTGTAAGCCTAATACAACAAACCTTAATGGAAATTCAAAATCGGTTCAGCCGCTCTTGAGTTACAAATGGCGTAACTAACACGAGTTTCTTTTAAATACAGGGTGTCCGGAAACTGCTGCATAAACGCACCGGATTGTGATTCCTCGTATGATTTCCAGCAAAAAAGTTGCACGGAACATACCCCCATTTCTTAACCGTTTAGCTGCTATAGGTATTTGAAGATTTTCGAACAAAATCTTGTTCGACCTAAACTTCAATATATCCAAAGCTAAAATAACTAACCACACTAAAATCGTATGAGATGTTTGGTTTTTACAGAGCTTCAAATCCAAATTTTTGTGATTTGACACTAAAAGAAATTATTTTTCCATCTTAATTTTCTCCAACTGCTGATAAGGTGAGGGTGCTTATTAGATTATTTTAAAAATGGACGCATAGTCTTGCATCATATCTTCCTTACACCATTTTATTGTAGCTGCATTATCTCTAACAGCGCTGATACGTAAAGTGCAGAAAACCAGAGTTAATTTGAGCTCGAATTCAATTCAATTCAAACTCTTCCTAAAGTTCTGTAATTTGGTAAAATTTATTTTAATTATGTCAAAATCGAGTCAACATTAATCCTAGTTTTCCGTACTTAAGGCATTAATACTATTAAAAATATTGGAGCTAGAATAAAATAAAGTAAGAAAGATATGATCGGGAGACTATGCGCCAATTTGCAAAAGAATCGTAGCAGCACCTCACTTTGGCAAAAGCTAGAGAAAAATGACATTGAAAAATAATTTGTTTTTGTGTCAAATTACAAAAATTTGACTTTGAAGCTTTATAAAAACTAAACTTCTTATCCACTTTTAGTGCGGTTAGACGTATTTTTTAGGTAAATTTATTGGCTGTGATAATAATCTTATTTAGCCAGTTTAGCTAGTTTAGCTTTGGATATATTGAGGTTTAAGTCGTACAAGAAAATGATTTTTTCGAAAACTTCACATGCCTGAGGCTGCTAAAGCCTTAAGGATTATAGGTATGTTTGGTACAACTTTTTTGCTAGAAATCACATGAGGAATCATATTCCGGTGCGTTTATGCGGTAGTTTCCGGACACCCTGATATAGAAGATAGAAGAAGATAGTATAAATTGAATTCTAATAACATAATTATTTATTTTATTGTTGCAATATATATAGGAGGTTTTTAAGAGAATTTGATTTTTGCAGAGACACATGGGGTGAAAAACTGCAGGTCTTCCCAGACGTATTGGGTATCAAAAAGCTCTATAAATCGAAATTCGTCAAAAACATGCTCAAAACTTCAAACGATTTTTCAAATTTTTGCAAAATGCTTGTAAACGTATTACATATTTCAGAATGTCATGAAATATGAAGTATGAAGTAAACGTATTACATATTTCAGAATGTCATGAAGTATGAAGTCGCTGCGATTTCATCTTCTAGACTTTTGGGACTGAAATATAGTGCCAAAGGCCTGGCCAGACCAACAGAAGGGTTAAACATAGAAACTTAATGTGAGAACTTTCTCTGAACTTTTTCTAATTCATCACGAGAAACAGCAGAATATGAAAACCAAATCACCGAGGCGAATTCTGATATGCGTCAAAAATAAGTTCACACAAATATTAATAGATTGAAACCTAAGGAAGTACCGGCGAGTATAAAAATACCGTTTTAACTCCTGGCTACGTAAGGAGTGCGCGATTAAATTTGCCCTTAACCGTTTTTTTTTTGTACATTACCATTATCGATATATTCACAAAAATCAGTTTTCGATGGTTTTTGAATCTCTGTAGCACGGGTAGCGGCACTCGTACGGACGGGGACTTTTGGGGTCTTGTTTAAGACTTCGAAAGGAAGACTCTTGCAAAGATCTATTTTCTCCTAATTTTTCCGAAATGAAATGCTAAATTTTCTAATTTCCTGGGATATCTAAGCTTTTAGTTGCAAATCAGTAAACAGATTGTGAAACAAAAGACATTAGAATATAGCACAACATGTTCGTGTACACCTTAGGGCGCTCAGATCAGCTAGAATTTATCTTCACTTTATTAATTACTAGATTGTTAATCTAAACTCGGTAGTTACTCGTAAAACCGTGGGTCCATAAAAGAAAATAGCACCGCTATATCGGATGATTTTCGAGCTAGGTTGAAATTTTTAATGTCAGCACCGTACTTAAACTGGGGAATGATATTCTAAGCAATCTTTATAGACTCCCAAGTATCGCAAAAGATCAGCTGCCATCTGTATCTTTTAACACCGATAAAAGTTCAATGCAGGTGCAATACCGGACGAATAAAATTTTCAATCCACAGTAGACCATATCAGCTGTCATGATATTCATATAGTGTTCAGTGTTTTGATATTCTTCAGAGATTTTCCGATACAAGCGTTACATTTCCTTCCATATAGTGTAAGGTACATATTCAAAAATGCACGACATTATTTTAGCAAGGATTGAATCTTGTGAAGTTACACGGCTGCAGCCATCGCTGTTATCCATCGAGGATGAATACGCGAGGGCGCAATTGAAAAACGACGGCGGCTGATACATACTTTGGTTATGTTTGCTATATGGCTGATGATCGCTTACAATAATAATAATGACAACGAAGACGACGACGACGTAGACAAAGTTAATGATGATGGTGACGGTTGTTCTGATGTGATGATACCTACCTGGACTTGGCGAAAACTCATAAACTGAAAAGTTGGTTGGATAAAATCTATAAAACGAACGTTAACAGAACATTTGAACTGAATATATTGCATCGTATGTGGAATTTTTACATTTTATGCGAACCATATGGGATTGTAGGATAATGACTTGAATATTTTGTCTATCTGGAGTAAGTAAGGTGCAGTGATGTCGTACTGAGAGTTGAACGCGTGCAGATTTGGATAAAACAACGGCTCCATTTTCCATTTATTAAATATAGTAACGGATGTTACCACCACCCGGAAGAGAGTTGAAATAAAAATTCAACAAATAAAACTTTGAAAAATATAAAAACCCGTTCAGTATGAAAAACTCTTTTCTAATAATAAAAAGTTATTGTGTCAAGCTTAGAAACCTATTCATGATTATTGAACCGTTAAAATTGTGGAGGTGTTTATTGCTAACAAAAAAAAATTTTTAAATTGATTTCGCACTAGTTTATCGAAATGTTTTCACAACAAATTCAATAATATGTTAATTTCATTGAAAAAAAAAAAAAATATTAAATAGACATAAAATCAAAATCTTTTATAAAACCAGGTTATTCCGAATTGAATGTTGAATTCTTTTCAATTTAGGGAATTTCATTCTATAGAATTGATCTGAATTTCTTTTAATATTTCATGTCTCATGTCCAGCGTCGGCGTTAACCCTTCTGTCGGCACAAAGGTCTGGCCAGACCTTTGGCACTATATTTTGGTCATAAAAGTATAGAAGATGAAATCGCAGCGACTTCATATTTCATGATATCCTAGAATAATATGTTTAGAAGCATTTTGCAAAAATTTGAAAAAATCGGTTGAAGTTTTGAGTATGTTTTTGATGATTTTCAATTTATAGTGCTTTTTGATACCCAATAGGTCTTGCCAGACCTACAGTTTTTCCCCCCATTCTTCTCTTGAGGTAAAAGGTGCAAATATGAAATTTTCTTAAAATTCTCCTATTTATGATGTAAGAATATCATTAAAATTCAATTTGTACTTAAAACAATAAAAATTTCTGAGATTTTTCTTTGAAAAGCCGTGAAGCTCGGGAAATAAGTATGCCTAATTTCATCACGTTTTATAACATCACCTAATCAACTGAGATTTGATTCAAGGAAATTCAAACCAGTTTTTTTTCCTTTGTAATAGGTAGGACTAAGTATGAGAGACTTACGAACGTGTTTCTAAATAGATTTGATCAAGAAATTTACGAAAAATTTAGAATGAAATGATTTTCGTGCTTGAAAATTCCCTATTTATTTCCACCTACTTCCCTAAATCTGCAGACTAATATCGAGGTAAAATCTACTAACAAAGCGCCAAATATTTGCCCAAAGATATTGATATTGAAAAATGCGAACAAACTTTCTACTAGATATATGCCATGAAAATAGAGGAGCAAAAAGAGATGAAAATAAGGGAAAAACATGTTTATAATAATACCACCTCAAAATATGTCCACTTAAAAACGTTGCTAGTGTATCTACAAAAATGATTTTAATACTTTTCTTGTTTAAAAATGGCAGTAAGGAATTGATAGATAGATTCTACCGATAAAAATTTCACCTTTTCTAAAAAGTAAAAAAATTTTCTCAGTAGGTCCAGCCAGACCTATTGGGTATATAATATGCATATTGTAGTAGGTGCCGACAGAAGGGTTAAAACAAATTGCTTGTAGCCCGTCACCTTGAATAGTCACGGAATGTCTATTAAGATGCGCAACAAGACACAAACGACCATAAATCAAAATATATTTTAGTGGTTCTGAAATTAGCATAATTTGTAGAAAAAGATATTTTAAAAACTAAGTTCGCGGATTCATTATTGAATTCCGCTGATTGTCACCGATCAAAGTGGCGACCAATTTTGCGAACTGTATACATTCGTGCTTATCCGGAATGCTGTGTGTGCACTATGGAGCTTCAAGCGCGATATAGTTATGACTTCCATCTATGCCGGTCGATATACTAATAGCGAAGATGCAAAGAATTACAATCATTTTCTATAGTATGCACACTTTATGACATTTGATACCATTTAGTTTCAGATCTTGCAACTATCATAACTGATGTTATTTATGATTATAATACGTTTAATTGGTCTCTTATGAAGATACGTACACGAAGTAGTAGGCATACGCTTATCTTTCCATCATAAACTTTGGTTTCACCCGAACCATCGAGACAAGATTGGTTCAATGGACCGGGCGAGCGACCCCGCAACTGCTGGCACTGCACGTTCACGTCCAATAAGAGTGTGCATTATGAAAAAGGAGTTAATTCTCTAATTTACGGAAAATGGTCTGGTTCGTATTTAGTAGTATGGCAGTGATCATTAAAATAGCATACTATGCGGAATATTCATTGACAATTTGCAGATGTATCGATAAAAAAGATGGCCGAGCTTGTTTCATGTGATATATGGTTCACCATTTGAGTGTATATGCGGCAAACTGGGGTTTTTAGTACTGGTATGAATAAGTTGTTGAAAAAGAAATAAATTGGAATAATGGACTACGCGAAGAGTTGATATTACGGATTTTATCCAATGCACTCGGTTTAATGTCGTTTTCTCCCACAATATTAGCAATAACCATATTTCGCTAATTTGGTAATATGGAAAGTCAGATGAAATTTAAAAGGGTTTATGATTTATACTATAATCAGGTCATGGCTGTCAAGTATACGATGCGCAGGCTGGCAAAGAGTGTTTTTATATCCCACGACGAGCATAGGTTGAAATATATCGCTTCGACGCACGCGGGAGGTGTTGATCAGGTATCAACGCTATCGAGGCTGTGTTTGCGGCGAAGGACCTGCACAAGATGGCTGACGCTCACTTGGCATAGTGCAGGTTCGCGTGGAGTACCTTAACAGTACTCAGTTATTGCGCTTAGGAAGCGGTTTTGCAAGGCCACTACGTTTTCCTTGCCGAAACCGCCCGCTTCGTTCGTTCTTGTCGCGTTTAGGGCCGCGGTGTTAAGAAGCGCTTTTGCCGCGATATTGGACCCTAGTCCACGAATAATGGGCTCGCCTTTTTTCCCTTTGAGGTGACGGAGAAACGCTTTCGCTATGGTGTTTTGCGCTACCCTTAACCCTAGTCCTACCAACAGGGGTACAGGTGTACCTTTTTCACTTTAAATTTAAATATTTTCGACTTGCCAAAACCAAATACGTTGAAATACTCTGACATCTTAAAGTAAAGGGTTTTTGGTTAATTTAACTACTTTTTAGATTTTTGGTTCGATATACTTAAGAGAAAAAAGAAAAAAATTGTGATATGACATATTTACCGGCACGGGTACACCTGTACCCACTTAACTTTTTCAATGAATTGAGTGAAATACAATACAGGGTTTTCGCAGGTACTCGCTTGTATCTCTGGACGTATCATTCCAGATCTCTGACTCAACTCGTGAAATTTCGTAGAGGAGGAGTATTGTCCATGAGACGATGGTTTGGGTGATCCTCTCGTGAGCAACCGACCAGATATTGTAAAGGCAGAAGGAGATTGTGATCACGCACTGGTAACATGCTGGTTTCTTGATGAAAATGATCCTGGGACGACATAACGTGACAGCGATACGTCGACCAGTGTTCTGACATGCCCGGATTTTATTCCAGTTTGTGTCACAAATGGTTTGAAACCACACCGGTCCTGCATAGCTGGGAATTACTCTACCTATCGCTTTGAAGGTGACCAATATTGTTTCCTTGCCCTTGCCCCAGGAGCTTGTCCTTGCCCTTAGGACGTTGTTTCTACTGTGCATTTTGTCGACTACGTCTTCGACGTGGTCCTCCATTCCCGATGGCAGCCCCGCAGCCACACAGAAGTTACAAGCCTCTTGGGGCGGGCCACACACGTTTCCAACAAGAAACGGCCAAGATTTGCCAAAAAAAACCTCCATGGCATGAGCTTTTTTGTGCTGCTGGTCTTTGAGGAGTGGCGAACCATTGCATTCCATCGGATGCAGTAAATACTGAAGACACAGGGGGAATATCCTAGTCTTATTCGCAATCCCTTTCAGAAATATCGCTTGTTTCTATTTCGAAACATTCTTGCTCAGCATCAGACGCAATATACTTATCTGGCATCCATTCGTCATCATAAGTTGGAAAGAAAGGTTCTCCGTCATAGTCGCTATCGTGTGACAACATATGTAATTGATTTTGGGTCAATCTGAACAAAAATAAATCAATAAAAACGTACAAATGGCGGCAATAAGCAAAAAGTCGACATGCGTACATTTCAATGTGGATTTCCCCTTTTCTGTTACATGGTAATGAATTAATGCTGGAGTTCAGCGGCGATCTGCATTGAAAAATATTAAATAAAATTATTAAAAAACTAAACTGATTCATACAATCGATTAGATGGTCCTCGGGTTCGCTCGTATTACATCATTGGTTCTAATGCAGATGTTGATACACTCAGATTCAGCATTTTTTTTAATACTTTGCACTTCCAATTTTTTTCCACTACTGGACATATTTTCACATCGAAATTATTACATATCACCAGACACTTTGCGTAAAAAGTCAAGAGTGTTGCAAAAACATGCGTGCATTCATTCAATATATCGAATCTAGCGGTAAATCGAAGTTGGGTACAGGTGTACCCATGTTGGTAGAAATAAGAATAAACTTTTGTCGGTAGGACTAGGGTTAAGCTAGTGTCTCGGCTTATCGAACTTGAACCCCGGAAAGACGGCGAAGCAGGGCCTCCTGGATCACAATCGACATGCGGTGCATGACTTCCGTTTGTAAGCTTCGTCTAGCATACGTTGAAAACGACGAAAGTCGTGTTAGTAACGTTATTTATAACCCAAGAACGGCTAGACCGATTTCAATGATTTTAGGTTTGTTGGATTAGGCTCGGGCGGGAGTAGCAGAATAATTATTCACAATGGGTTCTTTTTCGCCTACTTTTGCGTGTATTTCTTGTACACATCAACGGATTTCAGTCAATTTACTCCCCAGGATTGGTCTCTTCCCCAATTAACAGAACAACTATTAACACATATGAGCTATTTTCAATGAGCAAAATTATGAAAGCGATTGTTTATCACATGCCTCTTTGAGTATTTCTTGAGCGAATTACCGGTTTTTAGTTAGTTTACTCCACCAGATTGGTCCACACAAGGCTCTAGCCGGAATAGCAGTATATGTATGTTCAGAAAATTCACAATGAGCAACAAAGATTTTTTTTCCATAATTTTGTCTTTATTTTCTGAATGTCTAGCGCAAAGAAATCCAACCGAATAGGTCTCCTCCACGAAAAGTAGAGTAACTATTGAAAAACACAAAAAAATCACAATGAGAAAAATTATAAAAACAGTTCCTTTTCGTATACATAGTTCTTAAATCAAATGCTGAATTTTAGTCAATTGAATCCACCGGATTCGACTACACCCAGAATACTATTGAAACCTGCGAAAAAATAACAATGATGAAAATGAATATGTAGTTCTTTTTCAAATAATTTTGTCTATATCTCCTGACCGAATTCTCAGGTTTGAGCAATTTCACATCACCGCATATACGCCGTAATAAGTATCGAAACATTCAGTTCACAATGAACAAAATTATAAAGACAGTTGGACAATCCAGATTGGTTTCCACCCTGATCTGCCGAACAATTATTGCAACATGCGGAAAATTTGCAACGAGTTAATTTAGAGAAAACAGTATTTTACCATACTTGTGAACATATTAGCAAATTTTAGTGAATTGTATCTCTCGCCTGATTTGCTTCCGCTCTCATCAGCAGCTGAATGACTGCCACCCTCAATTGCAAAATACCTATTGAAACATCTGCAACATTGACCACGTGAAAAATTGTGGAAGCTGTTTATTTTCTCCATTTTTTGTGTATCTCTGTTGATCGAATTACCGTACTTCCGTAAATTATCTCTTCCCTCCCTCCTTTCTCCTCGCTTCCATGAACACCGGCCGAAGAGCTTATGAAACATTCGACAAATTGGCCGGATATAATGTGAATGCGGTTCAATTTTCCAAGGTTTTGCGTGTATTTTTTGATCGGCTTAACATATTTCAGGAAACTCCTTCTCATCCTGAAGGACTTCGACAATTGATGGAAAAATAAGTATTGAACGAAAGTTGACGAAAAAAACAGACAAATCATTTTCTCCCATACGTTTTACTCCACCCTTCCCTGTGCTGAATGAACTTGATCCTCAATGGTATAATTCACTTAACCTTCGGGCCGGCGCAATGCATCTGACAGATTAAGTGGCCAGTTTTTGTTGCGCCAATCAGCGATACGAAAAGGGAGAGATCTGAAACTCACTGTAGCTTAATCCTTATCGATCAACTATCCAAAGCAGTTTTCAGTTTCTATCTACCATACGTCTGAGGGGCGGGAGGGGATGAAATAATCTCTCAGATGTTTTGCGCCCGATTGTGTTATTTTCTCCTTTTCTATGAAAATTTCCACATGTTATACTCTTCACATTGCGTAATAACGTTGTGTTGACTTTTAGGCTCACCAAATCGTTCAATAGTGTGATTTTAGTAAAATAAGCTCACATTTTTTAAGCGGTCGAGTCGTTGGAGGTTTTTTAAATATTGAAGCTATTGAAAGCGGACTATTCTTAGAAAATTAAAAATGTGAAGGGTATCAAACTTTGTGAGAGAGTTTTCGTTTCTAAAATTTCGTAGAACTGTTTCAAAAAGACAATGCAACAATAAATAAGAGTCTAAATATACAGAAACTTAGTTTCATCCCTTTTTCTGCACTTAATCTGTCAGATGCATTGCGCCCGATCGTGTTAGGATTAGTATTGCGCCCGCCGGAACGTTAATATCTATTGATCAGATTTACGTAGTTTAGTAAATTGGACCACCCTAACGGGTTGGTTTTCACCTAGAATTCCTGAAAAGCTACTGAAATTTCCAGATATTCCTGAACGGATAACCAAATGCGTAACATTTCGACAAACTCTTTTGCAACCTTATCTCGCGATTTCAGTAAATTTGTACTCCAAAACCTCCAAACAAAATTTTGAATGCAAGGTGCTTTTTCCGTTTTTGGTGACGTCTCTTGAACGGAATAGCGGATTGCTAATTAATTTTCGCCAGATGATTGGCAAATTCCATTGATAGCTGAATAACCATTTAAACGATTTCAGTGAATTCGCTCTCTCTGTCCTAAATACCGGAATAAGCATTATTGTAACATGTAAAAAAATCACAATAAGCGAAATTATGAAGACAATTCCTTCTGACATTTTTTACCTATTTCACCTGAAAGGATAAGCGAAAATCGGTAAATTCCACCCTATAGCTCTACCACCTATGTAATTGAAACATATGGAAAATTTGGAATCCACAGTATACAGTTGCGTAAATATTGATGCATTGACTTTTCTCCTCCTTTTTTGGATTAGATTTCACATAACGATAATTTTCTCCTGTTTTTATCCTTAACGGAACGGCAGATTTCAAGTCACGCAATAGCAGAGCAACTCTTCACAAACCTGAAAAAAATAGCCAGCTTGCTATTGAAACCATCTATTGAACGTATAAAATAGCCTATTTCAGTAAACTTCCACACGCAAACCTTAGAAAAAGCATAGTAATAGTAACCCATGCCATGCGTTAGTCCAGAATGGCTATGTGATCACACAACCCATATGTGTTTGACTCCAAATTTATTACACTACACTCCACGAAATAATTCAAACGTCAAAATATTGTCGATGCAATTATTAACCCTTCTGTCGTCACCTACGAGCTATTATGCCTAAGGTGTAGCTGAATTTTCTGTGAAATCAATCTTAATTTTTGAAGAGGTTTAATTTTGGATCTTGAAACAGTTTACATACTATGTCTGACGATGGTGCGCCGTTTTTTCGTTTCTTTAGACAAAGTTTACATTTCGCCGAACGTTTGATCGCATTTGTGGCCGTCGGTTCCTTTGAAATATATATGGAAAGGGTGGAAAATATTGTTGAACGATATTTTTCATCAAGATATAGTACCAATGGTCTGTCTGGATTTATACGCCAACAGAAGGGTTAAATATCACGTTGGCATTTTAAGAGAGTAATAACGCGGATTTTATATTCTCAATTGTAAACAAAAAACATTTGAATAAAATTTTCACACATACCATGAACTGCAATAGTGTGAAAACGGTGCCATTTTTATTTTCTGATGGCCATTCTGGACTAACGCATGGCATGGGTTACTATGCTTTTCTAAGACGCAAACAAAAAAACTTCCACCTGCAATAACTGAATTGCTTCTGCCATATCTACATACTGAATGACTTACACCTGCGTTAGCAGAGTTTCTTTTGCAGAATCAGACAAATAAAGAGTCTGCTCATTTCTCCAGTTTTTGTCTAAATCTATTGAATCGCTTGACGGGTTTGACGAAAACTCAAACAGGCCATATTTCCGAAACAGATTAAGTGATCTCACCAAATTCAAGCCACTTTCCATCTTCCATCCTCAATAGAAGAATAGTTATTGAAACATGTGTGATATCGGCCAAGAAAATATTATGAAAGTGCCTCACTTTCTTATGCGTTTGACCATACAAACAAATTCGAGGACAGCAGTTTTGCCCCACCCGCCAATTCATCATCAATGTGGCACGATAGCCCGACGTCGGGCCTTGGCCGCCTGAATCGTTGACCTCCAATTGTCGCGGTTACGTCACCTCGTCCTCCAGTTTCGGAAGCCCAGCAGCTGTTGGGCGTCTTCACCTACGGAGTTCTCCCAGCGAGCTCTTGGTCGTCCACGCAACCTCGCTCCGTCAATTCGTTGTGCGTTCATCACTTTCTTTGGCATGCTATTATCGTCCATCCGTTGTACATGCCCCGCCCATTGCAAACGTTGAAGCTTCACGATTTTCGATACTTCCAGCTCATCGTACAATTGATACAACTCATGGTTGTACCGGATACGCCATTGGTCTCGCTCGCGAACGGCCCCGAAAATTCGTCGAAGGACCTTTCGTTCGAATCGGTCTAGCAAAATTTCGGAGGCTTGGGTGAGGGTCCATGTTTCGCAGCCATAACATAGCACGGGTCGGATGATCGTTTTGTACACGCGGAGCTTCGTGTTCCTGTGCGCAAGTTTCGAATTAATTATAGGGAGGACCGAGAAATATGTCTTATTGGCTAGTTGTATCCGTCGCTTAATTTCGTCGGTTTCGTTGGCGTCCTTTGATAAGTTACAACCCAGATAGTTGAAGTTGTCTACATACTCGATATTAAGGTCCCCCACTGTGATGCTTGAATTTGCTGGCGTCCTTGTTTTCGATTGCATCATGGCCTTTGTTTTGCTTTCGTTGATATGTAGTCCAACTTCCTTTGCGGCGTTATTGAGGTTATGCAGAACGCTTTCTGCATCACCCAACCTTCGAGACATGATGTTGATATCGTCGGCGTACGCTACTACTTGAGTCGATTTGATGAGTAGTAGTTATTCATGGCTCGAATTACATACTCCAAAGCAAGGTTGAAGAGCGTCGGCGCCAGCCCGTCGCCCTGCTTGAGTCCAGTACGAGTTTCAAATAGGTCAGTGAGTCGATTCTGCACTCTGACCTGCGAGACGGTATTAGTCATCGTCATCCTTGTGAGTCGCACTAACTTTGCCGGTATACCAAAATTCAGCATAATGTTGTACAGTACACTTCGATCGATACTGTCGTATGCCTGCTTGAAGTCGACAAAGATTTGGTATACGTCGATGTTATATTCCCAGCACTTTTGGAGTAGTAGCTTCACTGTGAAAAGCTGATCGGTCGTTGATCGACCCGCCGCCAATTGATAACATCTAAAAGCTGGGGCATTACGAATTCATCGGGCTAGCTTGTACTTTTTAAAACATTCTGATGCTAATGCTTCAACAACTTTCAGGAGTCATTGAGATGAAATTAAGATCAAAATTTTTTCTAAAAAATTAATTTTGCCAATAAATTAAAAAATTGACGATTTGAAAAATATTTTGATTTATAAGTTGGTAAATAAAATTAAAAAATTGATTTAACTAATTTTAATAATTTACTTAATTTTATAAAAAAAAGTGCGACTTAATCCAAAACCTAACTTAGAACTATCTTTGCATCGCATGCTTTAAAATGTCATACAAAAGGTCAGTACAGTAGTGAAGGAGAGGCACTTAGATACTTAGTTTTTTTTTCCGCAGCAATCTGTTTTGGTTATTATTGCTCAATATTTGTCGCTATTCAGACAGCTTACAGTACAGAGATGTGTTTCCTGTATTTGGTACGGCTTAAGTAGTATTTTTTAAGAATAGTGCACCAAAAATTAATTGCAGTAAAATAATTAAATTCATTTGATTGTTTTGTTGTTTTAAATAATACTTTTGAAGACTTGCAATTTTAAATGAACACGAAATGATTTCTGGAATAAGTTTCACTCTTATATTTTTTTGTAAGCATAACTAAAAAAATCCTCGATTTGGTCTAAAAAAAAAAAAAAACGAGACCGAGGCTAATTTCGGGCGCGGCCGAAATTTGAATACCCTTCACTCTCCTCGGGCTAAAAGTTTTTTTTTGGGCGAACATATGACTTGTGTTCAATCCTTCCCCATTCTTTTCCTTCTGTGGCGTGGATAAAACAATATTTGTGTGTTTTTGGTAAAGTGGGAAAATAAAAATATTTACTCAGAAAACTTTATTGGAGGGATGCGGGAGCATGATCCCATAGTATGATTCCATTCGTTTTACTTTTTTTTTTTTTGACAAGGACGCATTAAGTTTTTTTTTTGGAATTGGTGTCGAAAAAATATTTCTTAGAAGATCTAAAATGGGGGGTTGGGTTTGTATGGTAGCCCCATTACCGCATATACCGAATCCATTCATTTTTACACATGTCTTATGGCATCAATAGAGATGCACTTTTACGAGTTCTGGTTGAAAGTGATGCACAAATAAAAAAGTTTTTCGTAGAAGAACTCAATTTGGGGGGTTGGGTTTGTATGACAGCCCAATGACCCCTTTGTCCGATCCCATTCATTTTTAAATATGTTTTGTGGCATCAATTGAAATGCACTTTTATGAGGTTTGATTGAAATTGGTGCACAAACCAAAAAGTTTTTCTTAGAAAAACTCAATTTGGAGGGTTGGGTTTGTATGACAGCCCCATGACCCTACAGTCCGATTCCAACCGTTCTTACATATGTTTTGTGGCATCAATAGAGACACATTTGTATGAAATTTGGTTGAAATTGGTGCACAAACGAAAAAGTTTTTCTTAGAAGAACCTAACTTGGGGGGTTAAGTTTGTATGGCAGCCCCAGAACCCCATAGTCCGATTTGATCCATTCTTACATATATTTTGTCTTACCAATAGAAACACATTTGTGTGAAATTTGGTTGAAATTGGTGCACGCATGAAAAAGTTTTTCTTAGAAAAACCAAATTGGGGGGGTTTGGTTTGTATGGCAGCCCCATGACCCCACGGTCCGATTTTAGCGATTCAAACATACAAACTGCCTGCAATAAAAAGAAGCATGTGTGCCAAATTTCAGCTCGATAGCTTTTAAACTGGCCGAGTAAAACGCGTAGCAACAGACGGACAGACGGACAGACAGACAGACGGACATCGCCCAATCGACTCAGCTCGTCATGCTGATCATATATATACATATTTTATATGGTCGGAGATGCTTCCTTCAATGCGTTACAAACTTCATGACAAAGTTAATATACCCTTTACTCTACGAGTGAAGGGTATAAAAAAAAAAAAAATCTCCGTAACCACTGAAAACAAGATCAAAATTTACGAGTATACCTTCATTTTGACCTATAGTATTAGTCTAAGAAAAATGGCATATTTGGTCGGCAAAAATCCTACATCGGAAATTTTTTAGATTATGGTTGGGAATGGTTCCCAGATTATGGCATTAAAAGTTCCAACCGATCGGGGGTCCGCAACCTTAAAAAAAGGGGGAAAGGGGGCATTTTTCGGTTTTTTGCGATTATTTCAAAAAAAGTAAGAGATACAGAAAAATGGTCTGAGGATGAAAAAAACTACATAAAATTATCTTTGCAATTATATATAACACATTAGAGTTTAATTGAATATTTCGGCGTTAGAATAGAATATAAATTAGAATATTTTAATTTTAGACATTTTTTAAAAGCTCTATAACTTTTGAAAGGACGCTAGTTCAGCCGTAAAATTTTGTATAGGTATTCAGAACAAGTTTAAGATAATTTTAACGTAAACATTGAGTCGCTCCGGTCAAGGACCTCCATTATCCCCCCATTTAAATTTTTCAAAACGGCATATCCATAACTCCCCCAAAATTAAAGCGGAGTGGTTTGGTTTGTTGCGATTGTAGGTCATAGTCACCCAACCCACCAAAAATCAGCTCATTTTGATAAAAACTAAGGGTATCTCCCATACAAAGTGACCCATCAGGAGTTTGTTCTACGTACAACTCATTTTATAAACTGTAGAACAAAGTTGTCATGGGTCACTTTGTATGGGAGGTACCCTTAGTTTTTATCCGAATAAGCTGATTTTTGGTGGGTGGGGTGACTATGACCTCCAATCGCAATAAACCAAAATTTAGCACTCTGCTCCAATTTTGGGAGGAGTTGTGAACATACCGTTTTGACAAATTTAAATGGGGGATAATGGGGGTCCTTGACCGGAGCGACTCAGCGTTTGCGTTAAAATTATCTTAAACTTGTTGTTAATACTTGTACACAATTTTATGGCTGAACTAACATTCTTTCAAACGTTAAGGAGCTTTTAAAAAAGATCTAAAATGAAAATATTCTAATTTATGTTCTATTCTAACGCCGAACTATTCAATGAAACTCTAATGTGTTATACAGGGTTATTGGTTAAGTCGACCTATTCCCTGTAACACGTTATAATAGGGTCAAAATGCAACAAAATGAGGCCATAAATGTTTGGCCGATTTTCAAAGTTCACTGAGACATTTGAATTTTTAGGTTTTTTTTAAATAACCATGAATTTCACTATTTAAAGTAAGAATTAAAAAAAACTACTAAGGTAATGGGTTAAAACTTATTTTTGGATTGTAGTCAACACTATACCAGACATTTCTCAATCATTTAAAATTTCAAAAACCCATCACAATTTGAAATATTTAATTTTTAATAAAACAAATTTTTCTTAAATTTTTGTAAAGTTGATTTTTAATGTAGTATTACTAAAAAAAATTATATGACACGGACTCTGCAGACCACTGGAAAAACATACTCGTGTGGTAAGCTTTCCAAAAAGGTGTCAATGTCAATACAAATATTTGAAATAATTGAAACAGCTAGCTGCAACTTGTTCGGGGACCATAATTTCGTTTGATAAAAAACGACAAATCCATAACACAATAAAAACACATCTGTCAAGTTAGCACTACCACTTTAAAATTTCGACAAACGCTATAGTGAATTAAATGTCGCAATTTTGTCATAATTCAACGGAAAAAGAAAAAAAATTTCGCGCCCCTCTTTCCCCTTAAAAACTACCCTTAAGTGCATTTGAGCCTCAGTTAACCAAAGTCGAGTTCCAAGAATCTCCCCAATGCTAAAGGAGTCCAGTAAGATATCACAGGGGCTGCTTAGGAGATTTCCACCCTGAAAAAAATTGTCGCGCCCCTCCTTCCCTTAAAAACTACCCCCGTCAAGTTAGCGCTACCACCCACTTCATGCATTCCCGTAAAACAAAAAGTATCCAATTAATTGTCGCAGGAACCGGGGTGGTAGTGCTAACTTGACGGGGGTAGTTTTTAAGGGAAGGAGGGGCGCGAAAAATTTTCTCAGGGTGGAAATCTTTTAAGCGTAGTGAGTGTTTACTGGACACTTTTAGTATTGGGGCGATTCTTGGAACTCGAGTTTGGCGAACTGAGGCTGGAATGCAATTAGGGTAGTTTTTAAGGGGTACAAGGGGCGCAACAAATTTTTTGAAGCGTGCAATATGCCTTTCTGTTACTGCGACAATTAATTGGATACTTTTTGTTTTACGGAAATGCTTGAATTGGCCGCTACCGGGGTGGTAGTGCTAACTTGACGGGGGTAGTTTTTAAGGGAAGGAGGGGCGCGACAAATTTTTTCAGGGTGGAAATCTCTCAAGCAGCCCCTGTGATATCTTACTGGACTCCTTTAGCATTGGGGAGATTCTTGGAACTCGACTTTGGTTAACTGAGGCTCAAATGCACTTAAGGGTAGTTTTTAAGGGGAAAGAGGGGCGCGAAAATTTTTTTCTTTTTCCATTGAATTATGACAAAATCGCGACATTTAATTCACTATAGCGTTTGTCGAAATTTTAAAGTGGTAGTGCTAACTTGACAGACGTGTTTTTATTGTGTTATGGATTTGTCGTTTTTTATCAAACGAAATTATGGTCCCCGAACAAGTTGCAGCTAGCTGTTTCAACTATTTCAAATATTTGTATTGACATTGACACCTTTTTGGAAAGCTTACCACACGAGTATGTTTTTCCAGTGGTCTGCAGAGTCCGTGTCATATAATTTTTTTAGTAATACTACATTAAAAATTAACTTTAAAAAAATTTAAGATAAATTTT
This sequence comes from Microchrysa polita, assembly GCA_949715475.1. Taxonomy (NCBI): domain Eukaryota; kingdom Metazoa; phylum Arthropoda; class Insecta; order Diptera; family Stratiomyidae; genus Microchrysa; species Microchrysa polita. The sequence continues at coordinate 116,720,029 of OX454416.1, read as the reverse complement.
TTTTATTAAAAATTAAAAATTTCGAATTGTGATGGGTTTTTGAAATTTTAAATGATTAAGAAATGTCTGCTATAGTGTTGACTAAAATCCAAAAATAAGTTTTAACCCATTACCTAAGTAGTTTTTTCTAATTCTTACTTTAAATGGTAAAATTCAAGGTTATTTCAAGAAACCTAAAAATTCAAATATCTCAGTGACCATTGAAAATCGGCCGAACATTTATGGCCTCATTTTGTTGCATTTTGACCCTTTTATAACGTGCTGCAGGGAATACGTTGACTTAACCAATAACCCTGTATATCATTGCAAAGATAATTTTATGTAGTTTTTTTCGTCCTCAGACCATTTTTCTGTATCTCTTACCGTTTTTGAAATAATCGCACAAAACCGAAAAAAGACCCCCTTTCCCCCCTTTTTTTAAGATTGCCGACCCCCGATCGGTTGGGGCTTTCTATGCCATCATCTCGGGACCATCCCGAACCATAATCAAAAAAAATTCCGATGTAGGATTTTTGCCGTTCGATGGCCATATTTTGGTCCAATTTTCTTAGACTATATAACGAGTTTCACTGAATACGTTGAGTTACCAGTAACCCTTTGTAACCTTTCGCTTTAACCCGGGAACACTAACCTTAATTCCAGGCGTTTGTTACTAACCATGAGTCATTTAGACTCACTATGGAAATTGTTGTATTTAAAGTGGAAGAGTATGAAAACTTGTGCCAGAATTCTTCGGAATACTTATTTTATACAAGCTATATTAAGAATTTGCGCATTATATCCGAATAAACTGTAGAAACAACCAAGAAACCAAATATGCCAACTAAAGAAAGTAGACGGTTGTTACTAACGTGAGTCATTTTGACTCACAAGGAATGTTCGTTTAGTACTAACCCCGTCACAGAAAAACACAAATAGCTGGTTACCATAAAATCGGGAACGTTTGCTTACTCGGACATTCATTAGAAAACATATTTCTTAAAGAATACATGGGTAGTGGAACCCAATGGGCCAACCGCCCTTTCTACGAAAAATGGAAATATGTGGAATATGCGTCAAAATGACTCACATTAGTGTTCCCGGGTTAAAAGTGAATGGTATAAAAAATTGTTAAGCATGAATTTTTTACGACGTTTTAAAAATCGTCAGGTTCCCGTGTGCTACCCCGTACAAATCGTCAATCCATTTTTGTTGATTCTTATACTTATTCCACTCATTCGACTCGTGCAAATACAAAATCTAATACCTTTCGTCCGCCTATGAGTATAAAACACAATTAAAGCCCTATACGTACTTTGCAATAAAATGATCTTATGCGCGCATGCCTTATTGTCAAAAATGATTTACATTTGTTGAACGATCGTTGACTTCATAAAAAGCGGGTGCTGCTACGTATGACAATGACACTTACAACAAACACTGTATGAGTACACAAAATGTGACAAACGTATCGACAACAACATGTACATCATATCGGGCTAGCATTATGCCATTGGCAAACCAATCGGTGTCGCCCGTGGTTCATTACGTATTCCACGGAGCGGACTAGAATTTCGTTCAGAAACATTAAGAAGCATAATAATATCTCTGAACAAAAAAGAAAAATTATTGTATGATGGAAATGCGACAGATAGTATTTAGTCAGTTTAGTCATACGATGGAATGGCCAATTGTCATATTTCTCGAAAGAACGCGCGCAGGTGAGGCAAGCGCGGTTGATGGTTGATGACTTCTTGACGGTAAATGAAAATTAACCCTTTGGTATACTTTTAAATCCAGATATATTTTTTGTTATAGATTACGATTCATTTCAGTTCCATTAATATTTATCTATCTTCTACATATATATATATAAAAGAAAGTCGTGTTAGTTACACCATTTATAACTTGAGAACGGCTCAACCGATTTTCATGATTTTAGGTTCGTTAAATTTGGCTCGGTTCGGAATAACATAATAATAATTATTGAAACATGCGAAAGATTCACAATGAGCCAAAATTCACGATGGGTTTCCTTTTTGGCCACTTCTGCCTGTATTTTTTGATGATATCAGTGGATTTCAGAAAATTTTCTCCACAGGATTGGTGTTTACCCCAATTTAACCTTCGGGCGGGCCCAATACATCTGACAGATTAAGTGACCAGTTTTTGTTGCGCCAATCAGCGATATGAAAAGGGAGAGATCTGAAACTCACATTAGCTTAATCTTTGTCGATCAACTAGGTACCGAAAGCAGTTTTCAGTTTCTATCTGACATATGTCTGAGAGGCGGGAGGGGATGAAATAATCTCTCAGATGTTTTGCGACGGATTGTGTTATTTTCTCCTTTTCTATGAAAATTTCCACTTGTTATACTCTTCACATTGCGTAATAACGTTGTGTTGACTTTTAGGTTCACCAAATCGTTCAATAGTGTGTTTTTAAGTAAAATAAGCTCACATTTTTTAAGCGGTCGAGTTGTTGGAGGTTTTTTAAATATTGAAGCGATTGAAAGCGGAATATTCTTAGAAAATAGAAAATGTGAAGGGTATAAAACATTGTGAGCCAGTATTTGTTTCTAAAATTTCGTATAACTGTTTCAAAAAGACAATGCAAAATAAATAATACTCTAAAATATACAGAAACTTAGTTTCATCCCTTTTTCTGCACTTAATATGTCAGATGCATTGCGCCCGATCGTGTTAGGATTGGTATTGTGCCCGCCGGAAGGTTAAGGAACAACTGTCGATGCATATGAGAAATTTACAATGAGCGGAAGTTTGAAGACAAACATACCTTTTCTATATATCTCTAGCCAATTTCGGATTTTTTGTAAGTTTACTACATCAACATGGTCTACGCATATGTATATTCAGAAAATTCACAATGGGCAACAATTCACAATTATTTTTTTTGCATAATTTTGACTTTATTTTTCGATCGTTTAGCGAACAGAGTTCCAACCGAATAGCGGAGTAATTATTGAAACACGAAAAATATTTACAATGACCAAATTATAACAGTTCCTTTTCTTACAGCTCATAAATGAGTTACTGGATTTTAGTAAATTGATTCCACCGTATTGGCCAACACCCCTACTATACTATTGAAACATGCGAAAAATTCACAATTAAAAATAAATCCTTTTTAAATACTATTGTCTATACATCCTGAACGAACTGTAAGATTAAAGCAAATCTCCAACACAATATAGGTATCAAAACATTTGGAAAATTCACAATAAACAGAATTCTAACAACAGCCCGTTTTCACATTTATTCTCTGCGCGGATAAGCGGATTTCGGTAAATTTGTAACGTTGAATCTGTCTCTACTCTGAACAACAGAATAAAAAAATTCACAATGGAAAAAATTGTTCAAGACAGCTGCTTTTCAAGTTACACCACCGTATTGGAGCCTACACCAAATAGTTGAATAGCTACGTAAATTTGCAACAAAAATGTCAAATGATCCAATGTTGAAGATATCTTTTTTTGAGCATATGTTCCTTTGGCTATATGTATCTCCTTCACTGGATAGGATCCAAAACACCAGCTATTGAAATATGCATAAAATTCACATTGTTAATCTGTACCATTTTTTTAGTTTAGTTTTAGTTTTCCCCATGGTTTTTCTACCTGCGAAAACCGAAAAACCACCGAAACAGCCTGAGTCTCGTAAACCTAAACGGACGAGAAAAATGCTTAAACAGTTCTTTATCCACTTTGAACGGATTAGGAGATTTCAGGAAATTTGATTCACCGTATTTGGAGATTTAGAAGCTTCGAAAAAATTGGAAATACTGGTATTGGAAAAAGGGTATGTTGCTACCCATACTACCTAATCTAACTATCCATTGAAACGTGGTAGAAATAACGATTACTAACCAAAATTGTGAAAATATTTTCTTCTCATAGCGTAGTCCGCTTCTAACAGGTATGTGGATTTCAGTAAGAAAATTTCTTACATCGGATATATCTATACCCGGAACATCCTCCTCATCCTAAATTGCTTCGACCTTTGATAAGAAAATAAGCACTGAAAGTTGAAGAACAGGCAGATTCTTTGCCTTTTTCTGTGCTTAATGACATTGATCCACAATGGCATAATTCAATTGCGCCTACTTTTGTCAATATCTCTTGAACGGATTTACGTGCATTGCAGTTTGTCTTGGGTCGGATCTTAGAACGGCTGTATCTTCTGTACGGAGGCGGCTTGGACTGTGAAGTTTTCATTAAAATGACCTCCGCGACCTAATCTACCACTCCCCATCGATTTTTGGTAAAAAAAATAATTTTAAAAATTTCGGAAAATATGACCCCGTTTGCCATTACTCCCCTCTGTACCTGTTGTTTGTTCTCATACCCGTACACCCCCGAAGCAGAAATTTGAGAGTACCTGCAGCATTTTGGCGACATCTCTTGAGCCCAATAGCGAATTGTTAATTGATTTTCGCCACATTATTGGCATATTACGGTAATAGCTATATAACTATTCAAACATATGGAAAATTTACAAGAAGTGCAGTTTAGTGGTAGCACTTGATATTTGATATCAGCGCAAGAGCCCCCTATTACGAATATTTGCAAAATTGCCCAAGAAAAAAAAGTGTCAATGTCAAAATGATTTTCCTCCTCCTTCTCGCGGATTAGCGGATTTTTCAGTATTCCCTAAACAAACATCTGAATGAGTTCTATCCTCGATAGGAGACGCAACTGGAAAATCGACCAAGACAAATTAGCAATGCCTTTAGATTAGATTAGATTAGATTACATGAGGGCATCGGCATATTTGCCATAAGCACTGCGACCGGTAGTCTATTGTGCCATTGCCCACTCCATAGGTTAGATCAATTTATCTAACCGACATCTGTCGATAAATCGATTAATTTGTCCCATGCTAAGGGAGGCGATGTCCTCTGTGAGAGGGAAAGTTGTGCCGAAGCATTCCTCCCGTCGCATCGCCAGTCTTTCACACTCGCAAAGTATGTGAGTGGATGTTTCGTCATCCGCCTCGCAGAAGCGGCAGGTCGCGTCTGCGACTAAGCGCATGGTTCTTAAATGCCCGTTCAGACGGGAGTGGCCTGTAAGGAGGCCAGTTAAGATTCTGACCCTGTTCCTGCTGAGCTTAACTAACTCCAGAGTGTGTTTCTTAGAGTAGGTTGCTACAAAAAGCTTCGACTGCCTTAGTCCTGGAAGGGCCTCCCAGCATACGGTGGCTGTCGTCTTTTCCAACTCAGTGATTTCGTTTCTGCATAGACACAGTGGAATGCCGCAGAAGGGGCAAGCAGAGGCTACCCTAGCGAGTTCGTCCGCGAGCTCATTCCCTTCTATTCCAGAGTGTCCGGGAACCCATAGGAGTGTAAGATCATTGCGAGATCCTACCGATTGAAGTATTTCCTGACATAGCCCCACTAGTTTTGAAGTAAAGGTATGTTTTGTAAGAGCTTTGATTGCCGCCTGACTGTCAGTAAAGATCGCTTCCTGTTGACATATCCTTTGTCCTGACATTCTCTGGCACAAATTTCTATTGCATGTACTTCCGCCTGGAACACAGACGCTAATTTCCCCATAGGTACTAAGTAGCTTTCACCTGGACCACTGATGCCCGCTCCAGAGCCTGTCTCAGTTTTAGATCCATCTGTGTAAAAGCTGATAGTGTTGGGGTGAAGGGACCTGAACATATCCGTCTAACTTTCCCTCGCCCAGATTGCTGATTTAAAGGACGCGTTGAAGCGTAATGTCTTGACTAGGTAGTCCGAGGGTAGGCAGAAGGTATTGCTACCTTGTAACCATCCCATTTGATCATGGCTAAAAGTGACTGTCGTGCTGGAGGCCCTGAGCCTACCAACAGCCAGCCTCGCCGAAGCCTCAATATGAATGTGTAGCGGAGTTAGGTCCAGAAGAACCTCCAGGGCAGCGGTGGGGCATGAAACAATAGCTCCAGTGATAATTAGACAGGCAAGCCTCTGGACCTTACCTAGATCCGACTTACCAGTGCTAGTTGAAGCCCTTTTCCACCACACCACCGCCCCATACTCCACTATAGGTCTAACAACTGTCTTGTAAATCCACAGAATTAAATGTGGTTTAATTCTGCAGTTCTTACCTACATAACCTCTGCAGGTCCATAGTGCCTTGATCGCCTTTTCCGTGACCGATTTCAGGTGGTCATCCCACAGTAATTTGCTATCAAGGGTGACTCCCAGATATTTGACTTGGTTTGCCATTTTAATTTGGGAGTTGCACATAGTAGGACAACTCAGGGTTCTTGTTGTCCTGCTCCTACTGAAAGGAACCACCGTGGTCTTGGACGGGTTGACCCGTAGACCACTCTCCGTGCACCAATCTTGAACTATTCGCAGGGCGGTGTGGAGCACATGGGGCAGGACTTCCTCAAATTTGCCCTTAACCATGATGACCAGATCGTCTGCGTATCCTTGGGTGGAGAACCTCTCTAAGGCTAGTTTCCACAACAGTCCATCAACGACTAAACACCAAAGAAGGGGGGACAGTACCCCTCCTTGTGGGCAGCCACGAGTGGCTAAGGCGGAGAGGGTGGACCCTCCGATGCTGGTATAAATGTTCCTCGATGAAAGCATGCGTTGCACCCAGGTAATCATTGTCACATCTGCCCCTTTTAAACTTAGCGCCGTACCAATGGACTCGAAGGACGTATTGTCAAAGGCCCCTTCTATATCCAGGAATGCACAAAGTGCCATATCCTTCTTTGATATGGCCACTTCGATTTCGTCCACCAAGGTGTGAAGTGCAGATTCCGTCGATCTGCCTGGTTGGTAGGCGAATTGTCTGGGGTGCAGCGGACTTGTCTCAAGAAGCGTGCTCCTTATGTGCAATGCCTTGCTGCCGCTCATTTTCTGATGCTTCTGTCTGTATCTCCTCAACACATTCGCGGAGTTCAGTAATTTTGTCGCACCCACAAATTGATCACATTTAAAAGGTGGGGCGGTACGAAGTTCGCCGGGCCAGCTTGTAGTTCAATAAATCAAAGCCAGAAATGCTACTTTTTATTTAATAACCTCACATTACCATCAAGGCTTACAAATAATTTTTAATCAATGTTTTACACGAGAATTAAAAATCGTTTGGTTTCAGATTCAGAATTTCGGACATGAATTTTGTAATGTCTCTTTCTCTTGAATGCTCATTAGGCAGAAGACCATGCAAATTTAAGTAAAATATATTTTTTATAACGTCTATAGATCTGAAAAGTATACATTTTACGAGATTTTCAAAAAAGTAAATTGTTTGCGTTGGTATCCCCCACAAACGTGTTTGCGGTTTGCGTTGGTAATTCGACGCATAACGAAACGATCGACGCAGATTGAAATCAGGGCTCTCTCCTAAAAGGACGCAAATCGAAAACATCGCAGTGTGGGACGACGCCAATCAAGTTGAAAATTTTAGTACAGAAATATATTTTGGACAAAAGAAATTAAACGAAATTGCAATTAGGAACCTATAAAAACTGACAAAAATGGCAGCCGCTCAAAACCATGCCTACTCTATGGAGTTGCTGCCCTAAGTCTTTTGTTTTGTTATTTGGTGAAATTTGTTTCAACCATATGCTATGTCAATTTATGTATGAACGAAGGGATCGGGATATTGGATAACTAACTATGCGACACAAATGTGTGTGATTGTTGCTCGAGAAGAAGGTGTTTTAAATGAGCATGCATTATTTCGACTTGTAATTTTACCTCAAACAGCTTTTGTTAAGCTTAATGCTGTTTGAGTAGCCACAACAGAAAACCTAATAGGATAATGAAACCATTCAGAAAAATATGTTATTTAAAACGAAATTGTATCTTCTCTATCTAACCAGACGATGTGCTTACGGGTTAATAAAATATTCACAACATTTTTATTGACTTTTTGTCGCCTTAGCCATTTGAAAATCATTAAAATGAGCTACTACACTTGACGATGTAGTGCACAATATTGTTGAACGTTATAATAGTGGTAGTTCATTTCCTCTTCGGTGACAAACGATGAATAACAAACGTGACTTCTGCTCTAACCGTATTTAGCGATATTAGTTAAATTCTAATCTGGTCGTGTGTACATAAGTCGGGAGCGTACGCGTATTATACTTTGTCCATACGCACATGCTGACTATTATTCAATTTATTTCTGTCATGGATGAACTGATTTATTAAAATTTTTACCAGTACAAAGCATTTTGAAAAATCAAATCGTCGAACGACACATCATCAACATTGTATAGAAACAGGTACATGGGCATGGCATATAGGCATATGCCCGTGTAATGCGTACGCAAACTACTGAATACGAAATTATCAATTTATCGATCACACACATGTTGGGTTTTTGGTTCGATTTGTAACTATGATTTCCAAAGTTGGAGCCCATTGTTTTAGAAAAAGTTTTTTTTTTACTTCTTTTACGAGGTGGACATTGTGCGTGTATAAATGTTTATTTTTTGGACTCTTGTCGATGGTGAACTGGAGGAATTATGATTGGTTTATCACTTCATTAAAAGCTTAATATGAAATTTATTCAAATTATGATTCGATGTGGAAATTCTAATGAGTTCATTTGATTATTAATAGTTTGGTGATGATGATAGTTGGTTTCGTGGAGCTTTATTCGACGGGTTCAAATCAGATAATGAAAAATCAGGTGTTGCTCAGGAATTTTCATATAGAGTATTTATTTCACGCGAGGCAATGACAATAGGGCTATTATTTAATTGAAGATTTATGATTTTGAATTGACAAGATGGCATTCCTAGGTGCTCAAGTAGAAATTTGAGAGTAAAGCAACGGAATGCTGCCAGAGTCACTGAAACGTAGAGTCGGTGTTCTCTATGTTTAAAAAACACAGGTTTTTATATTTTTTTTTTCGTCTGATGGAAACAAACATTTTTCGCAACCACAACAACATAAATGGAATCTGTACTCGATAGCAATTTATTTATTTCAATATGTGTTGCTATTTTCGTTGGTAGGACTAGGAATAAATTGTAATTATTAGCCTGAAAGCAAAAGTCTACGGATGTAGCCGCATTGTCTCTGCATTCAAGAAAAAAATCTAATTGGAAATTGAGATTCGAAAATTGAAGTTGAAAATTGAAGTTGAAAATTGGAATTTACCCAATCTATTCAACAGATATTGATAAAAACTGGAAAAAATGAGCAGACTTCATAATTTTAATTTTTATGAACCATCATTGTCAATTGTCAAACATTAGAGGGAAGTTTACTCAAATACTCTGATCCGTTTGATAAAGGAGGCCAAGCGATGAGAAAAAAAGATATTGTATTCACAATTTTGCCCTTTGTATATTATAAATTTCCCTTATATATACTTCAACAGTTAGTTTTATATACCTTATGATTGTCTGAATCAAGATACAACTACTTCCCCATGTAAATGCGCTAACTGCTCCGATGACCATGCCGTGAAATAGTTTTATTTTTCGGTCGAACATCCTGCAAGAAAATCACAGTCAAACCCTTCGGTAGAGTGAAAAATTAATTGACAGCGATCGCTATCATCATCCGACTGACGATCGATTTCTCCTTACGGATGGCTTATCCTTGTACCGTCAGGAGCACCAAAGAACGACACGGTATTTGTCGTCTGACAGGGTATTCGCAAATAAATTTAACCTTAACCTATCAACTATGAGTGATAAAATAGGCACTTCATTCGATGATGAGCTGCTTGTCTCCATTAAGGAGGCAGACAGAGGGTATCAGTCATAGTACAACATCAAAGCCTGTGAGTACCAGACATAGTACTCCTGGCTCTAACAATAAACTACCGTCGACATCTAGTGGAAGCATCAGAAAGAGTGCCTAAGCTTTTGCAGGGAAAAAACTAAAAAAAAAATACCTCGGGCGTGTTACTGAAGTCCCAATACAAGAAGGCGCTAATCATTCTTAGCAAGATTGCTAGAATTGAACAGGACGACTTTGTGAACAATATGGACAAGGAAAAATAACATATGGTTGTCGACGAGTACCGCAAGCGCCATATCACTGACAGAGCAATTCTAAGCGGAATAGGTCCCAAGACCAGGGCGCCCCGGCCGCTAAGAGATTCAGAGCAGTCCAACGAACTACAACTAATAAATCAAACAGCAACTCTGACTTAATTAAGCCTTAAGTCATACAGTCGTGTGGCCAGATATTATTACAGGTTGCCTTGGCGGACAGATGCTCCACCTCTGGTAAGATCGCGACAGATGTGTGTATTAAGATTGAGGCGAAACTGTCAGAGTTGACTGCCGAGGACATAATTAACAACCAGAAGGCACCGCTGCTATGTTTCGACTCATCAATGATTTTCAGAGGCTACAGAGTGATCACGTGTGAGGATGGGCTCTCGAAGGATTTCATTGCTGAGTAAGTCGCTAAGATTAGCGACATCTGGGAGGGTTCGAAGATCGAACTTACCTCCACCAGGGATTTCCTAAGAGGTTCGAAGCTCATATCTGGTTGCCGATCATAACAATCGATGGGCCGAGGCTCCTCCTAGCCCTACGTTTACAAAACACAAAGGTCGCAATGGACGACTGGGTAATTTTTAAACCCGAGGAATAGCAAGGACAAAGCCAGTCCTACACTGAACGAAATCTTAAAGTCTATTTGACCAAAAAATTTTTAAGGTGACTAAAATGTAGTCAATATAGCGTCAACAAAAATGCATTATCATCGTAACAAAAGTTGATAATTTTTGTCAATTTTGACAATTTGGGTTGTTCAAATCCACTAAATTTTTGTTAGCCCTTTTTATTCGAAATAACAAAACCTTTTTGTTAAATAAATTAATAGTGTTTGTTATATGGATAAACAATCAATCAATATTACATTGCATTTTTGTTACCTAGATGATCGGGTTTGTTAGCCTGAAAAAAAATCTGTAGTAAAATACACAAATTTGTTTTATCATAAACAATATTTATTTTTTTCAAAATATTGGGTTAATTTTTTTGTTATTTTATAAAAACGTCTTGTTGAATACACACATTTACATTTTACATAAAATATAAATTCATCTAGTCAAAATTTAAATTCTTATATTAAAGTATTATTATAATTTTATATATTATATATATATTTATTTATTTATATGATATTAATTTGCTGTATAGAAAAAAGTAATACATGTCTTAAAGTTTTATAACGTAGTGGTGAAATTATGGAAAAGCTCTCTATTATATTTTATTTTGAATATTTATGAGCGTAGCAACTTGTAAAAAATATATATTTCTTGGATTTTTTCATTTTTTTAATTGCAAAAAATGGCCAACACTTTAATTTTTATGTAATAATTATGTACGTTAACATAAACCGGTTTCTTCACGTGAATACATATGCAAAAAAGTTTTTTTTTTTCATTTTTGTAAAAATTATTTTTATGTTTTTCCCTTGATTATTTTATAAGTTTACTATTATTAAATATGAATATAACTTACAACGTAAAAGAGAAGAATATATTGCTCCCGCGAAATTCCTGCAACAATAAAGTCATTAGGATTTTTTATAAAATAGTAATAAAATTATTTACCTGAAGTTTTTGCTTTTCAATTAATATTTTTAGACCCAGTGCTGCTCTATATTTGAAAAATAATTTTCGAAAATTATGGGTTCGAATATACTTCCATGCGACTTTATCCATTACGTTATCTAGAGATAAAACGCATATCAAAATTTATTTCATTGAACTAATATAACCCAAAAGAAATTTTTACCTTCTCAGCCAGTTTCTATTTTTCCAAAATTTCTGGATCTAAAGTAAGTTTATTAATTGTATCTCCTATGTCATCAACATCATCATCAATGTAGCACGATAGCCCGACGTCTTTGGCCGCCTGAATTGTTGACCTCCAGTTTCGGAAGCCCGCACCTGGTGGGCGTCTTCACCTACGGAGTTCTCCCATCTAGCTTTCGGTCGTCCACGCAACCTCGCTCCGTCAATTCGTTGTGCGTTCATTACGTTCTTTGGCATGCGATTATCGTCCATACGTTCTACATGCCCAGCCCATTGCAAACATTGAAGCTTCAAAATTTTTGTTACTTCCAGCTCATCGTACAATTGATACAACTCATGGTTGGTTGGTTGTACCGGATACGCCATTGATCTCGCTCGCGAACAGCACCAAAAATTCGCCGAAGGACTTTTTGTCCTATGTCCCGAATGCTCATTTCACAAAAGGGCACAAATAGTAGGTCACTACACTTTTTGACTATATTGTACAACGCGAATTGTCGTTACGGACAACACAATCGAACTGACCATTGAATTTTATTTACGTATACATTACCTACTAAAACTACCAAACATTTTATTGAACAAACAAAAATGTTTGTTAAAATACAACTGTTTTGTTAAAAAGACAAAATTTGTGTAAGTCAGACATTTTTTTTTGTTAAATATGTAATCAAAATAACAAAAATTAATTCAATAAGATAAATTTTTGATTTGTGAATATGACTGCACTTTTGTGAACGTAACAATTTTTTGTCAACAAAAAAGGTACAATAATTATTCTTATTGACAAAATGCAAAACTTGAATAAAAATTTACTAAATATTTAGTAAACACGACCAAAAGCATTGTCAGATATTCATAATGACAAAAACTTAGTTGAATTGAAAAAAGTATATTGCAAACCAACAAAGAATCAGTCATATAGATAGAAATGCTTTCATCGTGAAAAAAATTCTTTTGTCAATTCGGAAAAAAAGAATTATCAATAAGACTTAAGGTTTTCTTTCAGTGTATATGCTCTTAATCAACGAAGAGCGCTTCCAGGAGGCAGACCATAAATTACGGTTTGGTATACGTAATGCCAAGTTAAAGGTTTTCCGGTTAAATTCGGAAGACGAGCAGGATCCGGTGGATGGAGCCAATGACCTACTAGAAGAAATGTGCATACGGGCAGTGGTGCCAGTAGATCAGCATTAAGGTAGTTCAGATTAACTGTTATATATAATCATTGTAAATATGTATGTATGTTAGTTTTAGGAGAAGAGAAATAAAATCAGTTGCTTGAGTCAGCCAACAAGAGCGCGTCTTCTTTCGTCCCGGTTCAGGTTAAGTCTCGCATCAAACGTAACAATTGGCCACGAGGATAAAACGGGTAACGCGTTTTCTTTTTGTTGTGCGGGCTTAAATCCCTATAGTGCGAAAGTTTTATTCGGGCCATCACCATGGACGAAGAAGCGCTGCAACGAATGCTAACCCAACAGCAAGAAAGCACCAAACGTATGCTGGAGGAGCAACGTAAATTTTTCAGTCAATTACTGGGGGAACAAACCGTGGTGGAAACAAAAAATGTTGGTGTACCAAGTTTTCATGCTTTCAATAAGCAGATACACAAGTGGGACTCGTACTTGGAGCAACTCCACCAACATTTCACCGCATATTCCGTAACAGGCGACAAGAAAAAAGCATTTTTTCTGACCTGGATAGGCACAGAAACATATGAGATTCTGCGAAGCATATTCGGCAGTACCGGAATAGATAGCAAGACTTTTGATGAGCTAACGAAAAGTTTAACGGAATATTTCCAATCAAAAATGCATATCATAGCTGCTCGACACGAGTTCCATAAGGCAACAATGGGTTCAACACAAACATATCGACAGTGGATCGCAGATTTGAGACGAATTGCTCGTGAGTGTAAATTTGTGTGCGGAGACCAAAAGTGCTCTCACGATTACACAGATGAAATGATCCGCGGTAAAATCGTTGTCTACACACTTCACGACAATGTCAGAGCAACAGCACTTCAAAAGTCAAATCCATCGCTAACTAAAGTAATGCAAATTACCGACACTTTCGAAGCAACACAGAGAATAATGAGCAAGATTAAGGACAAAGAGATGCCTGTCGTTATAAACGCAAAAAAAAGCCACCACTACAGATAGAAAGAGTAAATTTGAAACAACGAGAAAGGCATATTCAGGAAGCACTCTCAAATCATGTTCGGGTGGCGGACTTTCACACTCACGGCAAGATTGTAAATTTCGAAAGGCTTCGTGCAATAAGTGTGGAAGAAAGGGTCATATTGCTGCTGTATGCATGTCTTCTTCCAACAGCAACGTCAACAACAAACGTCAAGTCAAAAAAGTTGAGGCTACACGAGTTCTAAATAACAGCGTTTCGCAAATTGATTCGATTTTGAGTATACTTAGTCAACCAAACCGAATGGACAAAAAAGTGTTTATTGACATTTTGGTGAATAACACTCAAGTGAAACTTCAAATGGATTCTGGAGCAACCGTGTCAGTGATTACGCAAGAGGCCTACGAGCAATTAGGAAAACCAAAATTGCGATCGTGTCAAAGAAAATTATTTGACTATGGAAAAAACCAAGTAAATACACTGGGTGAGTTTTCGGCTATTCTACAGTGTGGCGAAGTATCCAAAACAGCAACTTTAGTTGTAGCTTGCATTCGTAATGGACAGAACTTATTTGGTACTGATCTCTTTGAAATATTCGGATTTGAAATTTGTCAAATAGCTGCTGTCAGTGATAATTCTAACGTCGAATTAGATGAACTATTGCGAAAATACAAAACAGTGTTCGAACCAGCTTTAGGAACAATCGAAAAAGCCAAAGCAAGTGTACATCTGAAGCCAGGTGCCATTCCCAAATTCAGTAAAAGCCGTCCTATTCCGTATGCACAGTTGGAAAAATTTAAAGCAGAAGCACAGGGTTTAACTGATAGTGGTATTTGGAAGCCGATCAAGTTCAGCGAGTGGGCTTCGCCAATTGTTTTGGTCACTAAACCAAATGGTTCACTCCGTATATGTGGGGATTTTAAAACAACAGTCAATAAGCAAATTGACATTGATCAATATCCGCTACCAACTCGTGACAGTTTACTTCACACCGTCCGATATGGGAAATATTTTTCTAAGATTGATCTAAAAGAAGCTTACTTGCAAATGGAACTGGACGATGAAGCCAAGAAGATCTTAGTGGTCAACACACCCTTGGGCCTCTTTCAATATCAACGATTGCCGTTTGGAGTAGCCAGCGCGCCTGCTATGTTCCAAAAATATTTAGAACAACTCATATGTGGTATTGAAGGCTGTGGCAACTACATCGCTGACATTATCATCACTGCTCCAAGCATTGACGAACATTTTCGGCGTCTATGGAAGATCTTATCGCTTTTATCATCAAGTGGTATTCGTTGTCAACAATCCAAATGTGAATTTTTGAAAACCCAATTAGAATTTTTGGGTCGCACTATTAGTGGAAATGGTATTCTACCTGACACGAAAGGCGTTCAAGCTGTCAAAGAGTTGCCACGCCCTAAGAACTTGAAAGAAGCGGAAGCATTCTTAGGTAAAATTAATTACTACAACAACTTTATACCAAATTTTTCGCAACTGGCCGCACCAATTAACAAACTTCGTCGAAAAAATATGAAATTTGTATGGGGTCCTGAACAAGACGCAGCATTTTCTACTTTGAAGCAACACATAATAGCAGCTACCGAATTATCACATTTCCAAGAGCATCTGCCGATAATACTTGCAACCGATGCCTCATCGTATGGCATTGGTGCCGTCATTTCCCATCGATATCCGGATGGTTCAGAGCGTCCAATCGCGTTCGCTTCGAAAACGCTCAACGTGCATCAAGTGAAGTACAGCCAGATCGAGAAGGAGGCACTATCTATAATCTTTGGAGTACAACGATTTCATCAGTATTTATTTGGGCATAAGTTTACTCTCGTCACCGATCATAAACCGTTGATATCCATATTCAGCCCGGATAAGAATTTGCCTTTAATGTCAACGCACCGGTTACAACGATGGGCCATTACATTGATGTCTTATCAGTTCGAGATACAGTTTCGCAGAACGGCCGAACACTCAAACGCGGATGCTCTATCACGCCTTCCTTGTGGACCAGATGCGGAATTTGATAAACATGAAGACTGCCATCAGCTAGAAGAGCGCGATACACCAATCGATGTCGAAATGCTTCATCGGCATTACAAAGACGATAGCATCCTTATAAAAGTAAAGGCATTCATTGTAAATGGATGGCCAGCAGAGCTAAGTCATTGCGATAGGAACTTACTTCCATTTTTTCGTCGTAAGTATCAACTGTCCATTGTCAACAATCTGGTTTACTTACAGACGAACGCTACGCGAGTGGTTATTCCTTCCTCGTTGCAACGATCAGTCCTTAAACTTCTACATGAAGGCAGCTCGCAAGGCAACACTGCTGGTGGGATACAATTGACGAAGACATTGGGAAGTTAGCTGCACAATGTACCGTCTGCCAAATAGCTGGTGCTAGTCCGAACAAGCAATATCAGGAATGGCCTAAGGCAGAACGTCCCTGGCAACGAGTGCATATGGATTTCGCTGGACCTATCTTCAACTTAATGTGGCTCATAGTTGTGGATGCATTTTCACAGTTTCCGTTTGTGGCACAGCTCTCCAAGACAACCACCGCCGAAACAATATCATCGTTGTCCTCAATTTTTTCTCTAGAGGGTTTACCTGAATCACTCGTCAGTGACAATGGCCCTCAATTTACGTCCGAACAATTTTCCGAATTCTGTACTAATAATGGTATTAAACACATACGAACGGCACCATTTCACCCTGCATCGAATGGGCTTGCTGAAAGATTCGTGCGTACTTTTAAAACTTCTGTTAAGAAGAATATTGATGATGGTCTATCGCTCAACTCAGCAGTAGTCAAGTATTTGTCTTCCTACAGGGCCATTCCAAATTCGGACGGAAAATCGCCTGCCGAATTGCTACATGGCCGCGCTCCGCGAACCTTGTTAAAGTTACTCAATCCAACTCCGATGTCTTCCAATTTGACTTATACGGCAACTGCGAGCACTGGCAAATTTTCACCTAGCGAAACTGTTTATGTAAAAAACGATGGTCGAGGTCCTAAGTGGATTGAAGCTGTCATCGAGAAACGTTTGGGTAAAATGGTATACGAAGCAAAAACCTCAACAGGATGTGTTCGACGTCATCAAAATCAAATTAAGCATCGGTCTGCATCGGTATGTCAAGAATCTAATCCAGCATCAACTTGGAGGATGTTATACCCACATTCAAATAACGAAGAGGAAAATGGTAATAAATCGGACAGAAATATCCAGCAATCTTTTGATGGCGATGTTATACTCAGACGAAGTGCCCGAATTCGTAATCAACCAGACTGGTACAAACCTTAACTTAGCTTCCAAGCTTCCCTACATTTTGCAAATTTTGAATTAAATCCTTTTGAATTATATAAATTTTGAATTCATACGAATTACTTTAAAGGAAGGAGATGTTATATATAATCATTGTAAATATGTATGTATGTTAGTTTTAGGAGAAGAGAAATAAAATCAGTTGCTATGAGTCAGCCAACAAGAGCGCGTCTTCTTTCGTCCCGGTTCAGGTTAAGTCTCGCATCAAACGTAACA
>OX454416.1:116621060-116702393 GCA_949715475.1 Microchrysa polita | reverse complement strand
AACCTACAGCACTCTAAGCATGACTCGGATTATCTACTTGTCTTCCTGAGGGACACCGACATAGGACTTGTTCAGGACCCCTGGGTTAGCGATGAATCCATTAGGGGACAAGCAGTACATTTTCTTCTAGCATAGTAACAACATGAACAAGGGAAGCGAATTATCTCCTTAACAACACTAGCGCCAAAGGGTTGGCTTCTTCGGTACCTTGGTTTGTGTCTTAGGTAATATTATCACAACCGTGGAACTTTGACGTAAACGACGATTAATCTCTTCTGAAACGATTTCAGACAAGAGCGTCATAACGTTATAAGTCCATGGTCGAGAATTAGATGATACGGAACGTGTGCGTTTTAACTTAGTCGCGTTGTCATCCACAAATGGCGCTACTTTCGCGAGAGCTCAAAGCGTAAATAGCCATCGGATCAAACATTTGTTAGAATGGAGGTTCCAGGTATGCTTGAGCTGTTTATCCTCCACCGGAAGGACCGCGCTTCAAGAGGAGCTAAATCTCCTGGCTACATTCAATACTTCGAAGTGGTAGGGTGCGATTCCAACGCGCGACATACCTTGTGGGGAAGCCCCAAAATAAACGAAAGAGGTGAGGACCTGTTTGATTTCATACTTAATACATACATACATAATGTTACCTTTCAGTGTGCATACGGGAAGGTGTTCAACCTTCGTTTTTTCAAGCTCGGCGAACAGCGCAGGCTGAGGGAATTTCTAGTTCCTTAGACTCCAATGGGGTTACGAAAAATTGAAGGTGGAACGGTGGAGAGTATTCGATCTGAAATCCTTCTTAGACCATAAATGGATACTTTTTAATACATGACACTCGTTTATATTCGAACATAATGCGATACTCCATCGGCGAGTCACAGCCAAACGAGCCTGTCGTTATTTACTTTTCTATTACCTTATTGATATGCTTGCAGTGAGATAATTCGGAGGGTATAGAAATATGACAATCGGTCCTTAACAGGCAAGGCTAAATACGCTTTGTTGCCAAATTTATCCCTTCAAATACAATGAGTGTAATGGAGGTCGCTGGACACATGAAGATGTCCCAGGAAACGGAGCTAATGCCTCTACAATCGTGCTGGTTAGGCTTATGAAAGGGCTATACAACGAGTCATCAGAGGCATGCGTAGCTCAGAGCGGTAGGCGTTGGGCTGGGTTTGCGCTGCCCGTTGCCCCTTGTCCTCTAAATTCACAAGGGATTTCGAATGTCAAAGTAAACGAACACAAACATAGGGGATTAAACTTTGAATGAGCGAACTATAAGGCTGGTGATGATGAGAACAGAATGACGCGGATTTCTGCTCGCTTCACTGTGTGTTTTTTTTTAACTGACACCCACCTCGATCGATCCCCACCAAATGTTTCCACCACGGGAAGAGCGTGCTGAATAAAATAAGAGCATTACTAATAGTTTATCTCGAAACGGTGGAACGAAGGAAAACTCCCCCATTCCGCTCTAGTCACGACCAGCGTAAAACGAAACGGAGCTGGAAGAGGCGCAATTACTATACGGCTCGCACGGGCCCCGATGACATAGGGTCTGTCAACGGATTATCAATATGTCGAAACTCCAACCGGGGCGCTCCGATGGCCAAAACAACCTGCGTAGGTGAGCGCCGTGATCTAGCGCGGACGGGTCGTCATCAATCAATGCATTCGACAATGAATACTGCACCGGATTGGGGTCAGGGGAGCTTAATTTTTCTAAATAAGGAGTCATGGCGGTGCGCTGAGTAATATTTCTCTATTTTACTTCAATATCCACGGATTCAGATGAGAACGTCAGATTCGCAGCACACACAAACTATAATCAACATCACAAATAACGTAACACGAACAAACAAAAACATACAATCCTTTTCGTTTGTGTTGTCCTTGCTGCTGATCGCACGAATCCGCCTTCCAAAAAAACTCCCGTTATTCCTCACAATTTTCAAAATCCAAAAAACAAACACCGAAAAGTTCCCCCTTAAAAAAAAATCACGCTCAAATCACTCATCACAAACCCAACTGTCCCTCGACTTGACATTTGTCAACCCGCATCCGTCGTGACAATTCCATATTTTGTCACGGCTGCCAACTGAACGCCCAATTAATTCCCGGTATTTATAACAAGGTAATGCCAGTTCGTTATTAACAAAGCCCCCTCTATTACAAGCCGCGAAGCACCGAGAGAAACTGGGAAAATCAGCGTTTGTAAACACGTCAAAATGGTGTACAAATGTTCCGGAAAATTGTGCCGTCCGGATTTCAAACAAGCGAAAAGCCACTAAAACTAAACATTTCCTGCGTTTTTTTTTCGATTTCGCTGTTATAACAACCTTTTAGTGCCTATCATATTGTTATATTTTTCTCGTCTTTTCTAGACGATCCAGTGGGTTCGACCGATTTTCGCGTGCACAATAATGAATAACACTCGCTTTACTGTAACGCTATTTATTGTAACACACACGGATATACAGACGGTTTATAATTTCACTAATTACTGTCACGACATAATCCACGGGTAAAACTATATCGACTGACTGACTCTAGTCGACGCCCTTATATACCCATTTCCACTATTCCGAAAGCTTGGGTGATGCAATTTCCAGCAACGGCCAGAGAGTCTTCATGCCGTTTCGTAATATGTCTCGCTAGTGGCACTAGCGCCATCTGGTGCCAAGTACGGAAATACCATTTGGGTTGACGTATCCTAGACACCCAACAATATTATCCTTTGGCGACGCAAAATGACTGAGAACCAATATTTATCGTGTAAAGTTTGTCGCGAAACCGTCCGATCTCAAGCCATGATTGCCTGTCAAAGTTTATGAGAGCTTTCTAGTTTCTGACTTTGAATAGAGGGGGCTCTGGTTATGACCCATTTGCAGATGTTGCTTTTAAAATGAATTGACACACATACAAATGTCGATTTTTGAATTAGAGCGGGATTTTTACAAATGTCAAGGATTTGAAATTGATCAAAGGCATTTGTAGAAACCTAGTAAATTCAAAAATTGACTCTTATGTGCCTGAATTTATCCATTACATGATATTAAATTCCATTGACTTCCATAGAAAATTATGGGAACTCACCAAAAACGAAACTTTAGGGTTTCTTTAAGTAGAAGATTTCGTTTGAAAGACTATAACAAAGGACTGAAATCTACGAATATTTCAATCTTCGAGTCACACTCTCTGCAGCAGAAAATGTTGTGTAGTTCCAGGAGCCAGACTCGCATTTTTGCCTCAAAAGATTGCATAGCGCAGCGATTTTTTTATTTAGAGTATAGCACTTGTAAGAGTTTTTGTTTTTCAGTGACCATCGGACAGAGGGCAAGTACCCCTCCCTGTTGCCCTCTGGCTACACCCATATCAGCTGAAGTTTGAACACGTAGAATGTAGTATTTTAGTTCCATTTATTTTATTAGTTTTTTTTTGTCTGAAACTGAGCGTTTTTGCATATTTTCGTGGTAGGTGATCTTTTTGATTTGAGGATCTATTGAAATGTAAAAATCTAAATTGTTTCAGAATCGTCGGAAAAATTTTCTACCCGTGGTGTCACAACTTTTTCAAATACTAAATTTGAATGTGAACTAACAGCAATTATACAGCACATTTTGCAAAGAAAATGATATAAAGCTAAAACCTTGACATTAAATTCTTTTCATTCAATGAGACAGAGCTAGGGATGTCAAAAACCGGACGGTTAGTCCGAGAACAGGTACTTTGAAAACGGTTAACCGGGCTATTTTCGGTTTTTTTTCTCCTCCCGGTCTTAATCCGGACTGTTGTTTGTCCATCAGGTTAAAACCGGAAAAAAACAAATTCTTCGGAAATTCATAAATTTTTTTATATTTTTTTGTTTTTTTTTCAGTATGGAATTCTATTACTTGTCCCCTATTAGTATAGTGACTTTAGCTCTAGACCCAAACATCCAAAAAAAGAGCTGACTTTTGATGCCAAATTGTTCTATGGCCTGACCGCATTACGCAGTAAAAATTTAGACTTTTTTGCGCGTCACATTTGGGGGGGAGGGGGTGGCAAAGGGGTGAAATTATGATTTTTCGCCAATATTTTGTTAACTGTAATATTTACAGCAAAATGTTCTGAGGACAAATTAAACTACACAAAATTTCCTTTCTAATGATATATTATATCATATACCTTCTCTTGGCAGATTATATACTAGACCTTAAAACATTTGGTGTAATTTAGATTTTTTGATAGTTATATTTGGCGCTCTAGCTCCTGAAGTAATTAAATTGGAGCCATGGTAATTAGGATAACTATTCCTAACAATATATAGCTGTCTCACACGGAGACTCAGGCTGCCCCGATAAAGCATTCCCCTATACTCCCTATTAACATTTAAAAAAAAGACATGCCTGTAACTTTTCGCCGAATCACAGCAGGCGGGAAAAATTTTGGTAAACGTTAAGGCTGAGTCTCATTAGACCCTCCACCAAATATTACTTCGATCGGATTAAAACAAAGGGTACCTCCCATACAAATTATTCAAATTCAATGCCACTAGTTTATTAAGAAATAAGGGAACAAGTCAACCAAAATAAAAGTTTTGCTCGTAGGCAATTTTCCGGTCATTTTGTATGGGACGTACCCTTTGATTTAATCCGATCGAAGTAATATTTGGTGGAGGGTCTAATGGGACTTAGCCTTAACGTTTACCAAAATTTTTCCCGCCTGCTGTGATTCGGCGAAAAGTTACTGGCATGTCTTTTTTTTAAATGTTAATAGGGAGTATAGGGGAATGCTTTGTCGGGGCAGCCTGAGTCTCCGTGTGGGACAGCTATATATTGTTAGGAATAGTTATCCCAATTACCATGGCTCCAATTAAATTACTTCAGGGGCTAGAGCGCCAAATGTAACTATCAAAAAATCTAAATTACACCAAATGTTTTAAGGTCTAGTATATAATCTGCCAAGAGAAGGTATATGATATAATATATCATTAGAAAGGAAATTTTGTGTAGTTTAAATCGTCCTCAGAACATTTTGCTGTAAATATTACAGTTAAAAAGATATTGGCGGAAAATCATAATTTCACCCCTTTGCCACCCCCTCCCCCCAAATGTGACGCGCAAAAAAGTCTAACTTTTTACGGCGTAATGCGGTCAGGCCATAGAACAATTTGGCATCAAAAGTCAGCTCTTTTTTTGGATGTTTGGGTTTCATCATTTTTTCAGCTAAAATCACTATACTATATGAACAATTTCGTTTTCATATTACATATTTTCGAACTATTTCCTTATTGGTATTACTCGTAGAACCATCGCTTCCTCAAATTACCTCTCCCTGTATCTTTGATTTGATTTTGCATACAATACGAACACCAGCAATGCGACTGTGTTTGCATTTTTTAGTAAAATTCTAAGCGAATCAATGAGATGACTCGGTTAACCGGAAAACCGGTACTTTGAGCCCGGTTTAAACCGGTCGGTATAACCAGCTTTGCGAGAAACCCAGAAAAACCGAAAACCGGGTTATGGGCCGGTTTTTGACATCCCTAGACTGAGCTATTCTACTCCACTTGCACTTGACATGCATTATGTTGATATGCACGTTTGTACATATTTAAATAAACTTGGTTTTTTATTGTTATTTTTATTATTATTATTTCAAATAAACACCCCTTCTTCTGCCATAACTTCCTACAAACATCTTTTGTGTAACAGAGCACGTGAGCTTCTTTGCATACGCACAAATAACATTTTTAATAATTCTCTCTTCAGTTCGATGCACCTCAGGTTCTCCATTTCAGCCTCGCCAAATCGAATAAAAATAATAATAAAGCATTTCTATAAAAACTAGGGGCTTCGCCCCCTGCTCGCTTCGCTCGCCAACCCCCGGGGCCGATGCTAATTTCGGGCGCGGCCGAAATTTGGATACCCTTCGCTTGGGCTAAAGGTTTTTTTGGGCGTACCTATGACTTGTATTTATCAATGCAATTCAATTCAATCTTTATTTCCGGTATAATACAAGTTTGCATAACAATTAAATTAATTCATTTAGATGTCGGCCATAAGCCATAATTCTACGGTATAAATATTTAAAGATGTCTAATTATTAATTTAGTTAATTAACTAATTAGTAAAAGTTTAAGGAAAAAAAGTTTCTAAAACCTCACATTATTAAAAAAAAAATATATATATACATATAAAATAAAAGAAAAATAACATACATTACTACCTTCTTATTAAGTCTAAGCTTAGTTGATTATGTTTGTAATTATACAGCTCAATTTCTAACTAGTGATCGAATGGTTCTATTAGTACTAGTGGAGCAACATGCCAAGAATTTCGATGTACTTTTCTTCATTATTGTATCCAGAGTCAGTATCTTTGTTTCACTGTGTAGTTTATTGGTAGAGTAAAAGAAAGGTTTGTTTGTGATATATTTAAGAAGTTTGTTTTGTGTGGTTTGGATTTCACTACGTCTGGTCTTTGAATATAGACCCCATACAGGAGATCCATATGTGGCTATTGGTTTGATAACCATTTTATAGATAAGAAGTTTATTATCTAACGATAGTTGAGATTTCTTGTTCAAAAGTGGATATAATGAACAGTATGATTTTACCATTTTTTCACTTGTTATTTCAAAAAAATCTTGTCCCGTTAACTTCTTGTCAAAAGCTAATCCTAGGTATGTTAAGCTTTTCTTCCAATTTATATTGTCGCCTAGAAAGTTTAGGGGTGAGTCAGGTAGTTTTTCTCTTTTCCTTTTCTTCGTAAAGAAGGCGGCTTGAGTCTTGGACTTATTAAGTTTGATTTTCTACCTAAAGTAAAATTGGTATAATAATTCTAAGTGACGCTCTAGGTTTTCCGCAATAATTACCGGATCGTCATTCGCACAATATAAGCAGACGTCATCTGCAAAACATGATATTTCACATTCGTTCGTAGTGGGAATGTCCGCAGTGAAGATGTTAAAAAGTATAGGGCTTAAGCAGGAGCCCTGAGGAACGCCTGCAGGTATTGGTTTGAATGTGGAGTCTGATTCTCCGACCTTTACGGAAAACGTCCGGTTTGCTAGAAAGGATTGAATAAATTTAACCAAGTACGTTGGAAAACCAAAACTCATTAATTTGAATAAAAGTCCATCGTGCCATACGGAGTCAAACGCCTTTTGAATGTCGAGTGCAACTACTCCAACCGATTTTTTTTATTGAAACGACTCTTTAATGTATGTATTTATTAAGACGAAACGCTGGATGAACTGTTGAGTGTTTCTCTCTAAAACCAAACTGAAAGTCGGGAATGACTTTTTGTCTTTCAACTACCTCGTTTATACGGGATAGTACTATTTTTTCCAGTATTTTGCTAATAGCTGGCAGGAGGCTGACTGGTCTATAGCTATCGGGCATTCTGTGATCCTTTCCAGTTTTTGGGATGGGTATTACAACTGCATGTTTCCAGCATGAAGGGAAATATGATATTATTACGCATGCATTGATCAAAAAATTAAGTTTAACCAGAGCCTTCCTCGTTAAATTTTTCAATACCAAATTTGAAATCTTGTCAAAACCCGGAGCTTTGTTATTTTTGATGGACTGGAGTATTTTTCTAATTTCTCTGGGTGAAGAGAGACGGATTGAATTCCGGTCATAGGTAGTATTAGATAAGTCCCTGATACGATTATGCACCATTCCGTTAAGGATTGGGCTTCCCAAGTGCGATGAGCTAGTATGTGCTTTAGAAAATATGTCAGATATTATCTCTGCTTTATCAGTGTTATCAAACACCAGAGTTTTATTAGCGTTAAATAGTGATGGCATCGATTTGCATCGGCGGAAAATTTTGTTTAGCTTCCAAACAGTTTTGCTGTTTTTCGGAAGCCTATTTAGCATGCAGTTCCATTTTTCATTGCGATTGTTAAACATTCTTTTTTTAATTTCTCTTGAGAGTCGGTTTACCGTTGATTTTAGAGAGGGAGTTCTATATCTCTGCCACATAAGCCGTAAATAATTACGAAACTGAATGAGAGTTTTAGTTCTATCATCGCTTAATTTATTGTTAATTAGATTTTTCTCGACTTTTATTGTCGCTGAGTCTAGAGCAGCATTAATTACCGAATAGAAATCATCTACGAGGGTATCCACTTGCTGAGGATTTTCTATCATGGACATGGTTTTGAGAGTTTAAGGTAATGTTTAAATTGAGATATTTTCGAAATTTCACCCAGTTAATGTATTTAACATACAAGCTTTCATTATTGATATTAGCAGGGTCCATTTCAATTGTAAATGATACCGGCAAATGAGGAGACGATAGGTTATTGATTGTGATCGGTTGAGATATGGTTTTTGTGCAGTTGCTGAGAACTAAATCAAGGGTGGAATCAAGCCCTTTTGGATTTAAAAAAGTGGGTTTAGTTGGAACATGAATGATAAAATTTTTTTGACAAGCTAGGTCATAGAGTCGATAACCAGCTCTGTTTGCATTAGCACAATTCCAATATCTGTGCTTGGCGTTGAAGTCGCCACATAAAATTACGTTTTCGCCTAATGACATCAAATATTTGATATCATTTTCAAATTGGCTCAACTTTTCGGCGTTTAGTTTTGTACCTGGGAAATAGCAAACAACAATAATTATTCTAGGTACTTCTAATTCAATGGCAATTGCCTCCACTATTTTAGTATTAAGCTTCTGAAAAACGTAAAACTTGTGTTTTCTTTACACATAAGCCAACGCCGCCACCTCTAATACGTAATCTATCTAGTCTATGAACAAAGTATTTATCATATTTTTTAGGCCAAGTTTCGCTTAGGGCAATTATATCTACTTTTAAATCTTCTACAAAATCGAATAATTCTAGAGACTTATTTTTGATGCTTTGAGCATTCCATAAAATTAAATTCAGTGGATTCATGTATAAAGAAACTTAAGAGCTACTCTTATTAGTGCATGACATTGGTCGCTCTTGCTCCGGCAGCTCGACAGGTTTTTGATTAGCTCTGTTGTCAATTCTAACATCTGTTCGATAGTAAACATACTTTCCGCGCTACTAGTCTGTTGTTGAGTATTTTAAGAACATTGGAATACGAAGGTGTTGACATCGCCCCAGTGGGTGGTTGGAAAGTAACTGGTGGAAGTGAAAGTACAGCGGAGTTGTGAGGTAATGTCGGAAAGTTAGTGTTAATATTTGAAAATACATATGACTTGTATTTAATCCCCCTCCTCATTCTTTTTCTTCCGCCTTGACAAAAGTTTTGGGCTTGGTTGAAATAAGTGGGCAAATAAAAATACTTACTCGGAAATTTTATTGGGGTTGCAGGAACATGACCCCACAGTACGATTCCATTCGTTTTTAACTTTTTTGTTGCTTTGGTAAAGACACATTAATTCAAGGTTTTGTGAAATTGGTGCAACAAATGTTTCTTAGAAGAACCAAAATGGGGGTTGGGTTTGTATGGCCACTCCATGGTCAGATTTGATAAATTCTTAGATATAATTTGTGTCATGAAGAGAAACACGTTTGTGTGTAATTTTGTGGAAATTGGTGCACAAATAAAAAAGTTTTTCTTAGAAGAACCTAATTTGGGGGGTTGGATTTGTATGGCAGCCCCATGACCCCATGCTCCGATTTTATCCATTCTTACATATGTTTCGTGTCAACAAAAGAAATACATTTGTGTGAAATTTGGTTGAAATTGGTGAACAAATAAAAAAGTTTTTCTTAGAATTTGGGGGGTTAACTTTGTATGGCAGCCCCATGACCCCATGGTCCGATTTGATCCATTCTCGCATATACTTTGTGTTATCTATAGAAACACATTTGTGTGAAATTTGGTTGAAATTGGTACACAAATAAGAAAGTTTTTCTTAGCAGAACTCAAATTGGAAAGCTACCCAACTAGCATTTTTAGTAGCGAAAACGTGGATATCACTCCAAGATTGCCTTTGGGAGTAGCAAATACTTTCAATCGTTCCGTGATAAGGACCTTTTTGTCACCGAAGAGTCACTGATATGGGGAATGAAAAGTTTGGTGACCAGGACCCATTTGCCACCAGTAAGTTGCAACGCGATTGGAACGCACAAACCAAGTGGCATTGTTTGTCTAACCACCCAATTGGAACTTTATTGGTCCCGTCTTCCCACACAATCATAGTTGTGAATATATGTAGGTACAAACCGACACAATTTTAGTAAACTTAAATTGAATGGGTTTATATGTACACACATATACTTTTACACATTTGCTAAAGTTGTATTTTTACCCTATTCAGGCAATCAAAGAATATAATCTGAAAGGATTTAATTGAGTGATTACATTATTTGATCATTTGTCAGCTTTTTTTAACAAGAAAACTTCGTGCCAAGCCAATTTCACTGTGGAAGTGGATATTCCACCTAGAAAAAAAGTAATGCCCTCTCATTTTTCTAATCATTTCTAAATAAATTGTCAAGAGATAACCCAACTAAAGTCAGTGTTATCCTCCACTTTCTAGTTTTATCACTCTAAATATTCAGCAAATAAAATAGTTACTTAACACAAAGAAGTTCTAAATTGTTTCATCTGAAAAAATAGCTACTTTCTCGAAATGTGTACAAAATGATTTTGTAAAATCTTGGAAAATATGGCGACAAGCATTTGACAGCTCCATATGGTACTATAAAGTTCCAGATAGGACTTTGTAGTAACGTTAGGAACTATATATAGTTCTTATTTTACTATAAAGTAGCAAATCCTTCGAAGTTACAAAGAAATTATACGGCTACGGTTTTGCCACTTAAAAATATTTCTATAGAGTTGCTCACTATGTAGTAGCAAAATGAGGTACCAAAACTGTACCATTCGCATACACTTGTCAAATATATAGTAGCAACATTTCGTTCGCTACAAAGTTCCAACTACTATCACCCTGGAACGTCCCAAAAAGTACTTTGCAGTATTTGTTACGATGAAGTTAAAATTTGGGGGGTCAAAAACGTAACCGAAACTTATTAAAGTGGCGGAATCAAAAGCACTAGTTGTCGCTACTTAAAATGTTGCTTGGGTATAGGTTTGTATGGCAGCCCCATGACCGACTGATCCAATTTGGGTGAATCAAACATACAAACAGCCTGCAATAATAAGAAGCACGTGTGCAAAATTTCAGCTCCGTAGCTTTTATAGTGGCCGAGAAAAACGCGCTGAAACAGACGGACAGACGGACAGACAGACGGACATCGCCCAATCGATTCATCGAGTCATGCTGATCATATATGTATACTTTTTATGTGGTCGGCGATGCTTCCTTCAATGCGTTACAAACTTCATGACAAAGTTAATACACCCTTTTACTCTATGAGCGAAGGGTATAAAAAGTAATAAAAAAATATATTTGAAGAATTATTCAAATTGTCTTCTGAGAATACATTGCCACACCACCAGACCAGGCACACTCAAGAAATTTGTCCAAAAAGTGGATGACAGGACTGACTGTGGGTAATGTTAAATCGATCGTAACATTGTGTGCCAACGACTTCCGGAATTCATTTTATAGTTTTAATTTAAATCCACGCGGATTTAGTATTCTACTTGTGTGAGCGCGATCTTATTGTGATTGACCACAGCACAATGCAATAACGACTACGACGACGATGACGACGACGTGTCGTTGTGTTGCAAAAGAGTATTCAGTATCAGTGCAGACGCGGTTTATTGATACTACGGATTTTTGTACTCAAAGTTCTTTTGTCTGAAAAAAAAATATTTTTTTTTTAGTTTTTATACCCGTCACTATGTGAAAGGGTATATTAACTTTGTCATGAAGTTTGCAACGCACAGAAGGAACCACCTCCGACTATATAAATTATATATATTATTGATCAGTGTGACGAGAGAAATCGATTGAGCGATGTCCGTCTGTCCGTCTGTCTGTCTGTCTGTCTGTCTGTCTGTCTGTCTGTCTGTCCGTCTGTTTCAATGCAAACTAGTCCCTCAGTTTTAAAGCTATCGGGCTGAAATTTTGTATACAAGTTTCTTTTTAGTGTAGGCTGTATATATGTCGGAACGAATGGAATCGGATCATGGCATCATGGGGCTGTCATACAAACCAACTCCTAAAAATAAGGTTCTTCTAAGAAAAAGTTTTTTCTTTGTGAACCAATCTGAACCAAACTTCACCCAAGTGTGTTCCTAGTAAAGCCTCGAAATATGTTTAGGAACGGATGAAATTGGAACACTACGTCATGGGGCTGTCATACAAACCAACCATTGAAAAGAAGGTTCTTCTAAGAAAAACTTTTTTCTTTATGAACGAATCTTAACCAAACTTGACCCGAGTGTGTTTCTAATAAAGCCTCAAAATATATCTAGGAACGGGTGAAATTGGAATACTGCGTCATGGGGCTGTCATACACACCAACCCTTGAAAAGAAGGTTCTTCTAAGAAAAACTTTTTTCTTTTTCAACCAATCTTAACTAAACTTCACCCAACTGTGTTCCTAGTAAAACTTCAAAACATATAAACGCGAACGCTTTAAATTCGAACACCACCTCATGGGGCTGCCATACAAACCAACCCCCTAGAAGAAAGAACAACTTTTTTTTATGAACCAATCATAACCAAACTTTAAACAAATGGGCTCCTAAAAAAGCTTCAAAATATATGCAGTATCGAATGGAATCGCTATGTCATGAAAACTAACCCACCTAAATTAGTTTCTTCTAAGAAAACTTTAGAAATACTAACCAAACTTGAGCCAAGTCTAGCGAAACCATAAGGTGGAAAAAAAAAACACCAATTCATAAAGCCGTCATAAAAACAAAATCTCCAAAGTTAGGAATTTCTTTTTATAAGAAAAAACCTTTACTTTAACAGTTTTAGTACCCTAAGTGCAGAAAATTAGGGTTAATTTTGTCGCGATTTCGACATATTTTGAATAGATTTTACCAATTGCACATATTAAGGGGCAGTGTGAATTGAATTGTATTGAATTCGAGCTAAAATTAACCCTAGTTTTCTACACTTAACGTATAAAAACTGTAATGGAGCTACATTCAAATGATGCAAGAAAGATATAATTGTAAGACTATGCGCCAATTTTTAAAAGAATCGTACAAGCACCTCAGCTTGGCAATAGTTGGATAAAATTGAGATAGAAAAAAATTGTTTTTGGATCAAATCAGGCAAATTTGACTTTGAAGCTCTGTAAAAACAAAACCTTTGATCCGATTTTAGTGTGGTTAGTTTTATTTTATAGGTAAATTTGTTGGCTGTAATAATCATTTTATTTCACTATTCGGGCTGGTCTAGCTTTAGAGATATTAGGCTTTAAGTCGTGCAAGAAAATGATTTTTTCAAAAATCTTTAAATGCCTGTATAGAAATTCTATTATATATATTTATTGTTAGTGAAGAAGACTCCATCATGGTGGCTATATGAGGTTTCATATGTAGTGGCAATAGAACGAGAGTTAGAGTTATCGGAAAATATCCAATCAATTTGCGTACAATGTTTCCTAGTAGGTACATTTAGAAGAGATTGCAAGCCTAACGTATTTAGTGCACTTTCTAGTTTGTCAGTGGCCGACGAACGGCAAATGTTGAAGTCCCCCACTAAAAAAATTACTGATTTGACTTGAGGTACCATATTTATAGATTAGTAAATAATTTGCTTCAAAATCATTTATTTTGCGTTCTTCGTATTAGAATGTGCGATGTCGTACACTTCTAAGCTCGACTAAGATACAAGTGAAACATTGAATTTATGCTTAGCTGAGAATTCAATTTTTCCAACAACAAAACACTCTAGCACTGTGACGCGCAGTAAATTTTGTAAAAGAGAACTATTTAGCATCTATAGCGTAATGCCAGGATGTCTGAAAGTGGGAAGCACAATTAAACCCCTCAATTCTTAGAAAAAATAACTACCTGAGTACACGAGCTCATTTGTGCATTGTACATATGCAGTAAATATTTACACTCGTCATTATGTTAAAGTGTGGAGCTATCGGGCTGCAATTTGGTATAGAAAAGAAAAGAAAGGCTCCAAAATATATCCAGGAATGGATGCAATCGGAACACTGCGTGATAGGGCTATCATACAAACAAAATTCCAAAATTTGGTTCTTTTAAGAATTTTTTTTCCTTTATGAAGCGATCTTAAGCGCTGTTTTCACGATGGATTTGTCGTCCAACTTTTGAGCATTCAAACAAGTTGGACACCAAATCCATCGTGTAAACAGAAGTTGGACAACAAGTTTGAACTGGAACGAGCATTCAAACAAATCCACCGTGAAAACAGAAGTTGGACAACTTGTTTGAGATGCATTGATTATAGTCCAATCGAAATATAAATATACTTTCTAATAATAAAGAATTAATGCGCCTGATTACCAATATCTGTGCGCTATCATCCAATTCTGGCGTTCCGTTGACTTTTGGGGCACGCTGTATACTCATTCGGGCATGTTTCCTTCAATGTTTAAAATATTCACGAAAAAATCAAAGAAAACGCAAATATATTTTTCCTGTACAAATACGTATTGCAAAAACTGATAACGTTTTACGACCGCTCCAACTTTCAACTACTGTTTACATGGCCAACAAGTTGGATAGGATTTGTTTGATAGGATTTGTTTGAGAGAATATCGTACGTGTAAACAGCCTTCCAACTTGGATAAGTTTGAGGGAAAAGTTGGATGCAAACAAGTTTGATGCCATCTAAACGCGCCCTTAACCCTTTCCCGGACAGAACGTCTATAGACGTCCAATTTGGAGCATTTGACATACAAATCGTGTCAAATTTTGGCGTTGTGTCCGGCAATGAGTTAAGCAATCTTCATCCAAGTATCAACACATCCAGAACTAGATGGATATGGAATCGGAACACGTCATAGGGCTTCGGTATAAACTATTACCACAAAAAAGCTTATGCTTCATTCAATTGTGACGGGTATTCAAATTTCGGCCGCGCCCGAAATTAGCCTCGGTCTCGTTTTCATTCTTTCCGATCTTTTTTTTATCGATTCAATACGATATAACGTATGCTGATAGATGATCTGGGGGTTGGGCAAATACATTAAAGAATACGCAAAATGCGTTGATCAGAATAAAAGTTTCTGAGGCACCAGTTGCGTTGTTAGATGACTGGAACAGTAAAGCAAGAAAATATAAAAAAACGAGACCGAGGCTAATTTCGGGCGCGGCCGAAATTTGAATACCCGTCACATTTGAATGAAACTGAAGGTCATTTTGTGTTAAAATTTTTTGCCGCAGCCCAATAACGTGTTCCGATTCCATCTGTTTCTGGATACGTTGGGGTTAATCCAGGAACACACTTGGATGTATTTTGGTTTATATTCAAGAAGAAAAAAAGTTGTTCTTACAAGAATCCAATATTTGGGGATTGGTTTGTATGACAGCCCTATGATGTAATGTTCCGATTTCATCCATTCTTAAATATCTTTTAAAGCTTTACTAGCCTAAGGTGACCTGATTCCCGAAGGCCCAATGCAGTACACATTCCGGAATTCGGTTTTCAGGCAAACCCTCAATCGTACTATTTTATTATTTGTTATCATTCGCTTAATGTTATCAAAACAGCAAGATCCCGATGTGATCGCATTAAGCGGTGTCGATTGTATGTCACGAGGCTACCACCATGACGGATGCCATAAAACGACCACATATTCTCCATCCTTTCACAAGTGATATCTTCCTAAACGGAATACAGCAAGAATAGTAGCCTTTATTCTGGGAAATGTGTGGTGAACCTTGGGAAAGCAAGGTTCCAGGGACATAGCCAGAGGAGGGGTCCAGGAGTCCCTAACTTCCTACAGTATTTCTAATTTATTCATTCCTAAAACTCTGCCGAAATTAAGCTTGCAGTCAGATAAATTGTGTCATCTGGACGAAAGTAGTGACTATATAATAAACAATTTGGAACACAAAAAAAAATCTGGTGACCCAAAATTGGGATCGTCTTTCATAATGGAAACTTGAACAAATTTCGTAAGAACTCATACAGGCTACACAATTTGAAATAAAATATTTCCCTGTAAGAATGAAGAATTTTTTTTTGAGCCGTGCGAAGGGAAGGCAAAAGCAGCATGGCGCGGGCACCGATTACGCGATCCTACTTTCCATAGTTCCATAGTTGCTGCTTCGTGCATATACGATGGCCCACGAGCCCTTCTATAATTGTACAGAAAAGAAGTCTTTGGCGTTGTGGACGTGGCACTCTCTGCTTCCGATGATAGCAGAGCAATTAAGTAATCTTGCGTGCACTCGTGCTCGCCCAGCCTCGTCAAGCGATAAAATTGGATTCGACACAGGAACAGTGGGACAGGAGGCATATTATGCATTGGGGCAGCGTCGAAACTAGTGTCTACAATTAACAACAAGATTCTAATAATGTCATAATTTCTGAAATCCTGGCTACGTCCTTGGAAGGTTCTCTTGGTACTAAACAGGACCCAGAAAAGATCCCTCAACTTCTAAATATTCTCGTTGACAAAACATTATCAGCATGTGAAGTGCAAATGTATGTTTTAAGACGCAAAGTTATAACAGGCATGGGAGAAGTGTAGCCAGGATCTCGTTTAAAAGGGGCAAACCCAACATTTGTTTAACACAATGAACTCGATTTTTTTTAGGGTTAGGAATAGGTATTTTTCAACTTTTGAATTTTAGTGTTCGAAACTGCAGTCTCAGCAGCATTGTTGGGATGGCCCTTTCCCTATCTCTGACTATCCGTGACCCTGAGACAAAAATCATGAAGCTGTTTATTTGAAGTACGAAAATTACACCTCCTTATACCTACCTATTTAAAAGTTTCGTTTTTTTTATTACAATAGATAAATTAACACCTCATTGCGTAGAGAATTCTTAAGCGGATGGCGACTCTCTGGGGATTTATCGCTACCAATGGTCAAAATATAGGGGACATCCTTACAGAGTCAGTCAGTTCTTTTTCCTAAAGAGATTGATAGGGGAATCGGAAGGAATACAGTAATTTTTCCATCTTTTTGTGAAAAATTTAAATCGCATCTTTACATGGCTGTTACTTCTGAGTATTGGCAGCTATAGATGCGTGGGATTTTCACCTAATACGGGCACTGCGGTCCTCTATACATGGCTGTTAAATTTCAAAATTTTACGCTCCAAAATTTCCAAATTAGGGACAATTTTCGATTAAATCGATTGAACTCCAGAACGCAGATAAGAAGGACCTTGAAATTTGGAGACAATGTGAGCGGTGAGCGCCAAGTATAGCTCTACAGCTACAAGTGTGAGCTAGAGCCTTAAAATGTTCACAAGTCTGCCAATTTTCAAATTTATTGGACACATTTTATAGAGTTTTCGATTAGAAAAGTCAAAAAGCGATTTGGGCAGCTGTAACTGTCGAACGCAGATAGGCGACCCTAAAATATGGAGAAATGTAACTAAGTGTAATCCCCAGGTTGTCGAGCTACCTGGCGCTTACATTTAGGTACATTAAATTTCAGAACGATTGACCAAAGAGTTTCGAAATTATCGAAAATGAATGTTTGCCACATGAAAGTGCGATTATCCAGACTGACTACAGGCCTCACCGAGGAGGTTTTTATGAAGTCATTTAGGCTTCTTTGGTGTGGCGTTGGGAATGCTGTACATTTACTAATGCTGTACGACAGGTCAAAATGCTTTAGGTATTGTAGAGCAAAATGGTGTACGTCTGGCCACACATTTGGGTGAAGTTTGGTTGATTGATTCACAAAGAAAAAAGTTGTTCATACAACAACCTAATTTCCAGCGGTTGGTTTGTATGAGAGCCCTATGACGTAGTGTTCCGATTTCATCTGTTCCTAGATAGGTTTGGTGGCTTTACTAAAAACACATTTGCGCAAAGTTTGGTTAAGATTGGTTCATTAAGAAAAAAAGTTTTTCTTAGAAGAATCTAATTTCCAGTGGTTGGTTTGTATGACAGCCCTATGATGTAGTGTTCCGATTTGATCTGCTCCTAGATATTTTTTGAGGCTTTACTAGGAACACATTTGGATGAAGTTTGGTTACGGTCGGATGAAAAAGGAAAAAGTTTTTCTTAGAAGAACTTAGTTTTGAGTGGTTCGTTTGTATGGCAGCCCTATGACGTAATGTTCCAATTCCATCCGTTTCTAGATATGTTTTGAGGCTATACTAGTAACACACTTGGGTGAAATTTGGTTAAGATTGGTGCATAAAGAAAAAAGTTTTTCTAAGAAAAAACTAATTTTCAGGGGCAGCCCCATGACCCCATGGTCCGATTCCATTCGTTCCGACATATATACAGCGTACACTAAAAAGAAACTTGCATACAAATTTTCAGCTCGATAG
Source organism: Microchrysa polita (assembly GCA_949715475.1). NCBI lineage: Eukaryota > Metazoa > Arthropoda > Insecta > Diptera > Stratiomyidae > Microchrysa > Microchrysa polita. Next base: position 116,684,077 of record OX454416.1, on the reverse strand, counting down.
CTTCAAAACTGAGGGACTAGTTTGCGTTGCAACAGACGGACAGACAGACAGACAGACAGACAGACAGACAGACGGACATGGCTCAATAGATTTCTCTCGTCACGCTGATCAATAATATATATACTTTATATAGTCGGAGGTGCTTCCTTCTGTGCGTTGCAAACTTCATGACAAAGTTAATATACCCTTTCACATAGTGACGGGTATAAAAACACGTATCATACACAAGCGCGACACCCACACACATTCTTATTTGAATTGTCTATTCTTTGATCAATTACATGGACAGAATAGAATGGCGCTAACTTTAATAGCGGAAGCATTGTTACAAATTTCGACTACAAATGTTCTTCATTTTGGAGCCGTGTAGTTCATTATGTTAACAGATACAGTCGGGCGAAATGACGAATAGATGCCGATGGAGAATTTTAAATAGTTTTCGGTAGCTAGATGCAAAATCAATTTTAGGGTGAATGTCACGTCAGGTTTTTCAAGTAAACATATCCTTTGACATGAATTAATATGTTAGAATCGTACTCGTAGTTTGCAAAATTTTGGAATATTAAATTTTTGAAATTCGGTAGCCAAGGTAATGAACAATGGTTTCTTTGAATTAGTAATCTTAGGAACTGTTTTAAATTGATAAATTTTTTGTATGAGTCAGAGATGGAAAAAATCATTGATCTGTCCAGTGGCGTAACGTTTCTAAAATATCTTATGTGCGAGATCGAAATGGGGGCCCCACAAAGTGTAATTTATAAGTAAACAAAATTGTTGAAACCACTATTTTTGCTGATTAGTACACGAAAATATTGAAGTTACAAGTAACTCCAGGGCTATATTTAAAGGGACTTACACTTCTTCTTCTTCCTTGCCTCGCTCTTTATACAGCTCCATTTCGTTGCGTCGCTGGACCTGCTATGTAGGCGCATCGCCTGTTCTGGCGATAACGTCTCAGCATATTTCTACAGGCTATTTTGGATCGTGCTCTGTGGCCGTGATCGTTCGGTCGCCACTCTGTGAAATAGATACTCATAGAGAAACGAGTTTCCAAACTCGGCACGACTCGTCGCAAGTTTATTATTCAGAAGAAGATGATAAGAAATATTCTTATCGTAGAATAATAAACTAACAATGCGACTAGGAAGTGGTATGGCTGACAACCATATCACACTCCGAATTCAGTTGTCTTTGTAACGTTCATGACTACACACGGTAGTCATCAACGCACTATGCTCCACTGGGAGTTACGGTAATGAAGAGAAGAGAGATTTTGGATCGTGTCATCGCCGAGACCAATGCTTTGTTGTTGCTTTTTCATTTCACACATCCAGGTGTTCTTAGGTCTCTGGCCTTGGGCCCATTGATATCGCTTTCTTTGTGGGGTTATCAGGCGGACGTCTTTCAACATTGCAATACCAATCCATTTGTCGGTCTTCGAGCTTTTCGGTAATTGGTTGTTCTATAGACAAGCTACCTCGGATGTAGGTAATTTTGATGTAGGTAATTTTGATATGGTCCCTTTTGGTTACACCAACTGACATGGGAGGACTTACACTATCGACAGTATATACTAAAACCTCACGATTTAATTGAGTAAGCGGGTCGAAATTATTTGTTTTTTAGTTTAAATCCAGGATTTTTTTGTAGGCTTTTATTAGGGTCTGTGTAAAAATGCGATTTCCACTTGACAAATTTAGGTTTATTATGAAATCTCGAACCATGTTCAGACTATCGTCTTAACTTTTTACACAACTTGACAGAATAGTAGAATCCGTTTAAATGTACGTTCTGAATATTTGATGCATGACTAAAACTTTTTTTTTCTGTTTTGTCCAACATAGGCGAAATTAACCACATATTACCAAGCTTTCTTATAGATTTAGTCAGGGATTTTGTTTTAAATCGCGTTATGAAACCGTTGAATTTTTTTCTGTTAATTGGATTTTATGTTTATTATTAGAGCTGTTAATGGGTGAAGTCATTTCTTCTCTTCACTTTATTCAGATTACAAACCCATTTTCTGAAATTCCATTCTTAAAAAAATTAGGCTTGTCCTGCTGTCCGTTCTAATAAGAAGAACTTCTGTGTTACAAGCATTTTCCGCTATATGGCGACTGCTGCTGATTTGTCGCTAGTGTCGACAAAAAGAAGAAGAAATTCTCACTTCGAGAGCTGATAGCGTAATGTTCCCAAACTGCTTCGAAGTAAAACAAAATGTTTTATTTAAGAGCACTCCTAACTTGTTCATCTGTTTTAAATATAGCTTCAGTGTGTCTATGAATAAGAAATCTAATATTTTTTAATCACTGTTTAAAATTGTCCACTCCTCTTCACTACGTTAGGGGGCCCCTGTGGGTTGGGGGCCCGTGTGCGACCGAACACATTGAACACCGTACGTTACGCCACTGGATCTGTCTGTCCACAGAGCGATATTATATCAGGTTCATATTATTTCTTGTTTTGCACACAATTCTACTTGGAGAAACAAAATGGAAGAAAATTAATTCATGAAAAACTCGAAAGTGCAGAAAACATAATGTCTATTTTTATTTCTACTTAAATAAACAATAAGTTTCGTACCGGATACCACACTATAGTGTGAAGGAGGTTGAATCTCCCTCTAAAGTCTAAATACATTAAAATATCGTTTCAGAGTATTAGATGACCATCTGATAGAAGAAGATCGTCCGTTTCACAACTTTATCTTTTCAATATCAAATTTTTGTATCATTTTTCAATAATACGCATTTTAATTTTATTTTATTTTGACACTAGTAATTTCTATAGAGCATCAATACGATTTCATCAGTATACAATAATCATAATCTAAACCACTTTTGAATGGTGTCGATATTTCAGATCTTATTATTGTTTGGTCTCGTATATTTACCATTTCAAAAGAATACAATCTGTAAAGAAAAATATCCTATTCCACTTTTATCTAGAATAGTCAATTCAAGTATTTAAATTTCTAGTTAAAAAGCTCGAATTGATAGAGAAATACTATTTTGATCAATTCCAATACATTTCATTCGATGAGTTCAAAAGTAACAAGAAGAATGTTATCTGACTTAGAAAGATTTATGGTGGCGGTCACAGTTTTTTATTTAGCCGACTATTATGACTGGATTGAAAACCAATATCGTTTTACAGGTGTATACGAGTAACTACGAGTATAAAAGAAAAATTAATGTTTGTCTTGTCACTGTTGCCTGAAGCCACTACTACTATTAGTTTGTTACAAATTGTTTTGACATGTGTTTCTGTCAAAATTTTCAATCAGGATACTTTCCTTTATTATTTACTCCTTTTTTATTTTTTTACTAGCTGAGAGAGCTCGCTGCGCTCGCGTTGTTCGCTTGGCTCACAACTTTACACTTATTTAACTTTATGAGCGATTTTGAATTCATTGGGATCGACGTAAGAGGGGAATCGGGAAGAGGATCCGATGACCTTTTAGGTAATTTTGTTATGAGTTCGGCAACACCTCAACCGTCGCTCCGCTAAAAAATTGCGGATATACTCGTATCAACGGATTTCCCAAGTAGTAGCTGATTATAAAAGTGCTGTGACCAACATCCACGATAAATGTTCTCAAAAACGTAGTCACATTTATCTAAGTTACACTGTATTTGACCCAATGACAACTAAATATTCCATACATACAAAATGGAATTTACCGCCACTTCCTTTGAGACTTTCAAAATTTTCTCGGTCTGTAAACTTTCTTCAGCGTAAGATGGATTAAACAAACAAACAAAAATCCGTTATGTGTCCTATCTTCTGTATAAAACGAAGCAGTTTATCGTCAGGATAATCCTAAGAGTTTTTCCTATACTGGAAGTGACGTTATCAAGTGTTCCATGGTAGCCTACCCTACTACAAGTTTTCGACAGAGTTGTTGAATAGTGTTAAGCAGTGTTGTTTATGTATTTAACAGTTGATGTACCCAACTCTAATACAGTTAAAACTTCTCTGGATAATTATGGCTCCATTACACTACGTCATATCATCATATTTCTATCATATCCTTAAGCCGGTTCGATTTCATTTAGTACACGTATAAAAATTTAAAACGTATGAATCGAGTAGGTTTAATCCCTTACTGTACAAAATAGTAAAATAACGATAAAAAGAAGAGGAGGGCACTTCGGGGCATGAAATATAGTTTACGACCGATTACCATACCTAGCAAGGATATATACAAAATTTCATAAAAATCGGTCCAGCCGTCTCGAAAAGATCATATCCTTAAGCCTGTTCGATTTCATTTAGTACACGTTTAAAAATTTAAAGCGATTGAATCGAGTAGGTTTAATCACTTACTGTACAAAATAGTAAAATAACGATACAAAGAAGAGGAGGGCACTTCGGGGCATGAAATATAGTTTACGACCGATTACCATACCTAGGAAGGATATATACAAAATTTCAAAAAAATCGGTCCAGCCGTTTCGAAAAAATCATATCCTTAAGCCGGTTCGATTTCATTTAGTACACGTATAAAAATTTAAAGCGTATGAATCGAGTAGGTTTAATCACTTACTCTCACACAAAATGGAATTTCTATATTTACCACCACTTCCTTTGATATTTTTAAAAAAGTTTTGGTCCATAAACCTTCTCCAATGTAAGACGGATAAAATAAAAAACAAGGGGGCTTCGCCCCCTGCTCGCTTCGCTCGCCAACCCCCGGGGCCAAGGCTAATTTCGGGCGCGGCCGAAATTTGGATACCCTTCGCTTGGGCTAAAAGTTTTTTCGGGCGTACCTATGACTTGTATTTAACCCATATTGTCCGGGGTAAGAAGGAGTTGTGCTAATATTACGAAATTTCGCACAGTAGTTTGCCATAGGAAGAATATGCAAATTTCGAAGAAATGTATTTTTAATTTTTTGTAGTTTGGGCTGTGGGGCACGTTACTTAACGTGTACTTTTTTGGTCAAAGAAAATTCTCTTCCATACACTGACAACGTCTTATTTTTATAAATAATAGCCTCAAATTTAGAAACAAAAGCTGTTATTAGTAATAACCAATTTAGTAGTCGAAAATAATCGCCAAGTATTCTTGTGGAGCCCGCATGGGGATGCGTAATCCCCCTCATTCTTTGGGCACCTTCGATTTTTACCAGGTTTCTTGGAGTCACCAACCGGTGCTAGATGCCATGCCCAACCCGGATCGCTCATATCAGATAGGTGGAACAACTCCTTAGAATACATATTGTCTAAATATAAGGCTGGCGATCCTCCCTCCAGGAGTACTGCCCCTTCCCTTTCCATTTATAGCAGGTGGTTCTATGATAAATCTAACTTCCCAAGGACATATCTGGATTCTTTTATACACAAAGTTTAAACTTCACACTCTATTTAAGGAATATTGGCCCGCTGAAGCGGGTGAAACTTGAAAATAATCATTTCGTTGATAATAGGTAGTGGCCGCGTCATAAACCCAAATAAATTAAATGTTCTAATTAACCATTTTCATTTGCAAAGCCACTTTTTACTAATATTTCTTAAATTTTTCGAAAACTTAAGTACAAACAACGTTCGCAATGTTAAATAGCATCAAAACTGAATTATTACCAAAAATAATGGAAATTATCTGACCGTATGATAGGAAAAAGAGGATATCGTTATAGTCCCGCGTTGCGTTTTCGCAACGCTGGACAACCTTACATTTTGGGTGTATGTTCTGCGCTCAAAATACAAGTTTTTGATGAACTAAGTATATTTTCGCATCCTTTGTAGTCTTTCTTATATTATTTCCGAAGATTTCAGGAAAATATTTGATCTAAGTATTTTTATACACAAATTAGCGTCCGTACCTAAAAACACGGAATTTTCACAATTTTCAAACCCTAAAAAATAATAGAAAATGTCAAAATACATCTTTGAGCAAAAACAAGTCGATTAGATAATTGTAAAATGAACCTTTTTTCCTCGGGGATAAGGTTTATATGTTTTACCAGAGAAGCGTGAAACATGAAAATATGAAGCGTTGCGAAAACGCAACCGTAGAACAAAATGGGTTAATCCCCCTCTTCATTCTTTTTCTTCCGTCTCGACAAAAGTTTTGGGCTTGGTTGAAATAAGTGGACAAATAAAAATATTTACTCGAAAAATTTGATTGGGGTTGCCGGAGCATGACCCCACAGTACGATTCCATTCGTGTTGAACCTTTTAGTTGCTTTGATAAAGACACATTAATTCAAGGTTTTGTGAAATTGGTGTAAAAAAATGTTTCTTAGAAGAACCAATATGGGGGGTTTGGTTTGTATGGCAGCCCCATGACCCCATGGTCCGATTTGATTCAATCTTACATATGTTTTGTGTCATCAATAGAAATACATTTATGTGAAATTTGGTTGAAATTGGTGCACAAATAAAAAAGTTATCCTTAGAAGAACCTAATTTGGGGGGTTGGATTTGTATGGCAGCCCCATGACCCCATGGTCTGATTTCATCCATTCTTACATATGCTTTGTGTCATCAATAGAAATACATTTGTGTGAAATTTCGTTGAAATTGCTGCACAAATAAAAAAGTTTTTCTTAGAAGAACCTAATTTGGGGGGTTAAGTTTGTATGGCAGCCCCATGACCCCATAGTCCAATTTGATCCATTCTTGCACATATTTTGTGTTATCTATAGAAACACATTTGTGTGAAATTTGGTTGAAATTGGTACACAAATAAAAAAGTTTTTCTTAGAAGAACTAAAATTGGGGAGCTAGGTTTGTATGGCAGTCCCATGACCCAGTGATCCAATTTGGGTGAATCAAACATACAAACAGCCTGCAACAATAAGAAGCACGTGTGCAAAATTTCAGCTTGCTAGCTTCAATACCCGCCGAGTAAAACGCGTCGCAACAGACAGACAGACAGACGGACAGACAGACAGACAGACAGACGGACATGCTCCAATCGACTCCCCAAGTCACGCTGATCATATATGTATACTTTTTATATGGTCGGAGATGCTTCCTTTAATGCGTTACAAACTTCATGACAAAGTTAATATACCCTTTCACTCTATGAGCGAAGGGTATAAAGAATCATCCAAATCGGTCCAGTGGTTTAGAAGTTTACTGGCAACAGACACAAATATACGTCCATTTTTATATATAAAAGATAACATAACGGACAAAAGCATCAACCGTAGTTGCCGATGGATCTAAGGGAATCAGCCCAGTAGGGGCTAGGGTGGTTGGCGGGCTTGTTGCTAGCGGTGAAAATTGGGTCGATGACAACAGGGTTCTGCTGGTGCAAACAGCGGTGGACTTTTTCGGGCATTTTATTCCCCGTCATTTGATTTTGAGTGGTCAGCTTGTTCGGACACTGGAGAGATGGACGGTAGATACCAGCGTTGCCACTCGTGTTACAATTGTAACATTTTGTTACAAATTCCAATTTCTTGTTACAATGTTACACCCCGACCAATTTTGTTACAATCTGGCGAGAGTGGAGAATTCAACTATATTTTAATATTTGTCTACTATAAGTGACATGAAGAAGAATAATGGCATCCCACAGGGGTCGCCACTATCGGTTGTACTCTGCCTCACAGCATTCATCTCCCTAACACGTGAAATTAGAGTAACAAAACATATAAAATATTGACCTATATATAAGGGTTATAAACATCATATTGGAATGGTGCAAGAGATCGAGAGCTAAAATCTCAATTGGTAAATGCAAGCACCTACACGTTTGTAGAAAACAAAACTGCAACGAATTCACCATCTCAATAGGAAACGATAGAGTAGAAAATGTATCCTCAATGAAAATACTTGGTCTCAATTTTAACTGTCGCTTTAATTGGAACGATCACTTACGTAAAGCAAAAACAGAACTCCATCCTAGGCAAAACGTAGTGAAGTTCCTAAGCAGTACTAAATCTGGCGTCAAGACCAAAACTCTGATCAATGTAGTGCGATCCATGATCCTGGGTAAAATCAACTACGCCCTGCCAATCTACGGGAAATGTGCCAAATCTATCCTGGAACCGCTTAAACCAATATATCACGCTTTGATTCGGTCAGCTTTAGGTGCCTTTCGCACAACCCCCATAATAAACATGTTAGCAGAAGCACATTTACCGTCCTTAGAATCCCGGAGAGACTATTTGACTCCGAAATCGTATTGCAAGATCATGCTTGAGAGACACCAGCTCATACAGGAGGAGATCAAAAAACTTGGCAGGCGAAAGAAGAAACCAAGAATAAAATCCACTCTCCTAACATGCATAGAATTAAATAAAAAATTTGAACTTCCTATCAAATCTCTTAGAAATAAATTAGAAACTCGCCCTCCATGAACACAGCAAACTAGTAATATTATATTCATTCTGACCTCACGGTGTTCAAGAAGAATAACACACCACCGGAAATTTTTAGATCCCTCTTCGCAGAATTTCAGAATAAACTTGGGCGTAACTGGAAATATATACATATATACGGACGGATCCAAATTAAAAGAGGGTGTTGGATATGCTGCCGTTCATGGTGACGGTAGTATTATCAACGCACGCCAACTGTTCCAGCTATCTTCTACCTTTACAGCGGAAGCCTTGGGAATATTAGATGCAATCAATTGCGCATCTAAGCAACGCGGAAAATTTTGTATAGCCACGGACTCCCTGTCAGTGGTCTCAGTATGTGCGAATATAAACAACACCAACAGCATTATCAGGGACATACAAAACAAAATGGCAGCACACTCTTCAAAAATTAAGATTTGTTGGATCCCAGTACATTCGGGCACAGAAGGGAATGAAATCGCGGACAGAGCCACTAATTACGCTGCCAACCCTCCTCTTATTGGGTGAGGTTATAAAACACAACGTTGCGCAACTTTTCGCGCAACGTTTCAAATCAACCGGCCGTTACGGATCAGAAACTTCTCCCTATAAACAGATCCCCTAAGCGCCCCCTTGCGAGGCATAGCTTGATTGATTGACAGAAATTTACAATCTGCCGTCGAACCGTGCATTTCCGCCCTCATTTATTTATTAAACTATTTATAATCAATGTAAAATGTATCTGCATCTCGTTTAAAACTGGAAATTTTAATTTTCGAGCAAAACGTATCAGCTGTGATGTGTCAATTGTCACATTTGTCACTTTCCGAGAGATGGCGATGGTAACACCAAGTCTGATCCGGATCTATGCGTTTACAGAACACAATAGGAAACGTTTCGGAAAACGCGCAACGTTACGCGAACGTTGTGTTTTATAACCTCACCCATTATTGAAGATTTTGTTACCAAGGACGATGTTTTAAAAGAAATAAATCTTCAAACAGCAAAACCAATCAAACTGGCCTATACGTAATGATTGGTTCTCATCCGTCATAAGCACCCTAAACACAAAACCACCCTTCCCAGATCAACTTAAGCGACGAGACGAGGTTGTTATTACAAGACTACGCTTGGATCACACGAAAGCCTTCATATAATAACAAAAGGACCATCTCCACAGTGTAATATATGTCAATCTACGTTAACAATCCAACATCTTGTAAACGCGCATATAAGTGGAAACGACGGAACCCATCTGATTGTTGATTGTAGTCTGGACAACTGTCGGAAAATAATCTCCGAACTGAAAACTATCAATTTATACAATAAAATTTAAATAACAAAAATAAAAATAAATAAAAACACTTGAAAAATTTGCTTTATAGTAATTGCGTAAAACATAATTAACACGAAAATTGAAGCTTGATGGCCTTTGTAGCCCAAGCTTATCCTCGTCATCACATGCGATGACTAAGAATTACATATATTCAATTCAGAAGTATTCTATTTTTATGATTTGTGCATGATCACCCATCGATTCAGTCAGGCATGTCAAACTTGTGGCACCCGGGCACATGCGGCCCACATCGCAGTTTTGTGTGGCTCACGGTCAAATCAGAGAAGTATGTATCACATTGTGTAAAAATAAAAAATGTAAGTGTCTGTAAAAAATTAAAAATTGAGGTGTTGAGCTAAAGTCTAAGAAATTTATTAAAACTCGTCAAAAATTCTATTGCTAATGCAAACTTAAATTGTATTTAAAAATCCTACTCTCTGTTTTAGGAAGCTAGCGGTTTTTTAAAGTATGTACTTTTGTTCAGGAAAATTTAATGCCCATCGTGAAATTGTTTTCTCTCGAAATTTATTTAAGAAAGCAGTATTTGGCTTTGCCACAGTGGCGTTATAACTTATGTTTACATTTTTCAGGTACTCGACCTTTTAGTTCGAGCTTTATTACTGTCCGCCGAATAATTTTGGCTCCCAAAGTTATTTCTGGTTGACTGCTTTTGATAAGCTGTCCAAAGTTTCAGTTAATTACTTAGCAAATAGAGGTTGTTGATCAATCCACCAAATTTCGGCGTTTTTTTAAGTCTATAAGTGTTTTCATAATTTTTATCAATCCTGAAGACGCTGACATTTGTTAGCACAGGTCGGGTTTTGATTTAGACACCCCTGGATTGAGTACCCGTTTTTACTGGTCCTTCCTTGATTCAAGATCAGTGTTCATTCAACTATACCAGCTAAATTGCCCCAAGCCTTCGAGTCAGTTCAGTAAATGAATTGAATTTTGCCTTGCCGCAGATTCAAACGAAACATTTACGGTTGCCAGTTGTTTTTTTTTTCGTCATTCGGTAAAATTTGGAATGCACGCTTTATATGGGCACCAAATTTCATTTTAAATCAAAAGAACTTTTGAGAAGGAACGTGATAGCTTAAGTAAAATTGATTTGCGAGTAGTTTGATAGTATTTTGATGGACAGGAAAGAGCAGATGAGCTAAAATGTTAGTCAACGTTCGACATCTTCACTTACGGGTCCTGCGCCTTTTTTCACACTCACTTTGAAAGCTCAAGCATTGTCTGAGGTACTGGAAGGAGCATCTCATTTTGCAACAGCATAAGGACTTAGATGCCCCTTCAATAATTTGGAAACTACGCTTCTGTGCAGAGCAGTGTCAATATTAATTGTGATATTTCTAAACAATTGTTTTCGTATTGAATCTGTTCTCAAATCGTGGGTTGGAATTTAAACTAATTGTGGAAATTTTGACATATCGTTTCTCCTATACTGCAGTGCGTGCCTGTAATATTATGACACCAAGATTAATTGCGAGATTTCCATTTCATTATTAAAGTTTTATTGTGCGGAGTGCCCTGAAGTGCTGGCTATCTACATTACCTTTACAAAAAAATTTGTTTCATAATACCTTACAAATACTGGGTCCAACTATCACGTGAATTTTTCGTCAAATCCATGGACTCGCCATAATGTACAGAATTTATGGAATAGAATGGGTAACATTTTCCGAAAAAAGTCAGCCATTTTCAAAATCGTTTGTTTTAATTTATAACTCTCCACTATTTGTGCGAGCAATCATTTATTTCGGACTTACGTACATTTATTGCTTAATTTGTTCATAAACACCAATATCTTCAAATTTGTTACACTCAACCTAAAAATGTTACAATTTCATGAGATAAATGTTACACCTAGAAATCTGAAAACGGCAACTCTGGTAGATACGCCAAGTGGGTGAATTTATTTTTAAAGAAACTATTGAGATAAAACTAAAGTTTAAGTGATACATAAACACGCAACAAGAACCCAAAATTCAAGGTGTGTGAAAATCACAGTCTTTCTTTTAAAAGTTTCGAAAAGTGTTCACCGCCATCCGTTGTTCTATCATTATACCCGTCACTATGTGAAAGGGTATATTAACTTTGTCATGAAGTTTGCAACGCACAGAAGGAAGCACCTCCGACTATATAAAGTATATATATTATTGATCGGCGTGACGAGAGAAATCGATTGAGCCATGTCCGTCTGTCTGTCTGTCTGTCTGTCTGTCTGTCTGTCTGTCTGTCTGTCCGTCTGTTGCAACGCAAACTAGTCCCTCAGTTTTGAAGCTATCGGGCTGAAAATTTGTACAGAAGTTTCTTTTTAGTGTACGCTGTACATATGTTGGAACGAATGGAATCGGACCATGGGGTCATGGGGCTGCCATACAAACTTAACCCCCCAAATTAGGTTCTTCTAAGAAAAACTTTTTTATTTGTTCAGCAATTTCAACCAAATTTCACACAAATGTGATTCTATTGTTGACACAGAATATATGCAAGAATGGATCAAATCGGACCATGGGGTCATGGGGCTGCCATACAAACTTAACCCCCCAAATTAGGTTCTTCTAAGAAAAACTTTTTTATTTGTTCAGCAATTTCAACCAAATTTAACACAAATGTATTTCTATTGTTAACACAAAATATATGCAAGAATGGATCAAATCGGACCATGGGGTCATGGGGCTGCCATACAAACTTAACCCCCCAAATTAGGTTCTTCTAAGAAAAACTTTTTTATTTGTTCACCAATTTCAACCAAATCTCACATAAATGTATTTCTATTGTTGACACAAAATATATGTAAGAATGAATAAAATCAGAGCATGAGGTCATGGGGCTGCCATACAAATCCAACCCCCCAAATTAGGTTCTTCTTTGTGCACCAATTTCCACAAAATTACACACAAACGTGTTTCTCTTGATGACACAAATCATATCTAAGAATTGATCAAAAATGACCATGAGGTCATGGGGTGGCCATACAAACCCCCATTTTAGATCTTCTAAGAAACACTTGTTGCACCAATTTCACAAAACCTTGAATTAATGTGTCTTTACCAAAGCAACAAAAAAGTTAAAAACGAATGGAATCGTACTGTGGGGTCATGCTCCCGCAACCCCAATAAAATTTCCGAGTAAATATTTTTAATTGCCCACTTATTTCAACCAAGCCCAAAACTTTTGTCAAGACGGAAGAAAAAGAATGAGGAGGGGGATTAAATACAAGTCATAGGTACGCCCGAAAAAACTTTTAGCCCAAGCGAAGGGTATCCAAATCTCGGCCGCGCCCGGAATTAGCATCGGCCCCGGGGGTTGGCGAGCGAAGCGAGCAGGGGGCGAAGCCCCCTAGTTTTTTTCATATTTTAGGGTCCCCCTATCTGCGTTCGACAGTTACAGCTGCCCAAATCGCACTTTCGTCTTTTCTAATCGAAAACTCTATAAAATTTGTCCAATAAATTTGAAAATTGGCAGACTTGTGAAAATTTCAAGGCTCTAGCTCACACTTTTAGCTGTAGAGCTATACTTGGCGCTCACCGCTCACATTGTCTCCAAATTTCAAGGTCCTACTTATCTGCGTTCTGGAGTTCAATCGATTTAATTGAAAATTGTCCCTAATTCGGAAATTTTGGAGCGTAAAATTTGGAAATTTAACAGCCATGTGTAGAGGACCGCACTGCCCGTATTAGGTGAAAATTTCAAGTATCTATAGAAGCCAAGGCTCAGAAGTAACAGCCATGTAAAGATGCGATTTGAATTTATCACAAAACGATAGAAAAATTACTGTATTCCATCCGATTCCCATATCAACCTCTTTAGGAAAAAGAAAATGCAAACTAAAGGCTCCTATATGTCGATCAAATTCAATAAAGTAGCAATAAATCCCCAGAGGGTCGCCACCCACTTAAGAATTCTCTACGCAATGAGTAATTAATTTATCTATTGTAATAAACAAAACGAAATTTTAAAATAGCTAGGTACAAGGAGGTGTAATTTTCGTACTTCAAATAAACAGCTTCATGATTTTTGCTACAATGCTGCTGAGACTGCAGTTTCGAACACTGAAATTCAAAAGTTGGAAAATCACTGAGTATCGACTGTCTAGAAAGCGGAAATCGAATCCGTATTGAAACAAATTGGATTATAAATGGACCTTTCTTGAAACTTGGTTTTAAAAAAAATACCTTTCTAACAAAATGGAACCGACAGTTTAAACTGACATAAAATCTTAATCTTTGTCGTAGATTTGAATTAAATAAAAATTAAACCTATTCCTAACTGTAAAAAAATTGTGTTAAACAAATGTTGGTTGTGTCCCTTTTAAACGAGATCCTGGTTACACTTCTCCCATACCTGTTATAACTTTGCGTGTTAAAACATACATTTGCACTTCACATGCTGATGATGTTTTGTCAATGAGGCCATTTAGAAGTTGAGAGATATTTTCTGGGTCTTGTTTAGTACCAACAGAACCTTACAAGGACGTAGCTAGTATTTAGCTGGGCTTCAGAAGCTATGACATTATTAGAATCTTGCTATTAATTATTGTAGACACTAGTTTCGTTGCCCCAATGCATAATATGCCTCCTGTCCCACTGTTCCTGTGTCGAATTGAAATTTATCGCTTGACGAGGCTGGGCGAGCGCGATAGCACGCACGATTACTTAATTGCTCCGCTATCATCGGAAACAGACAGTGTCACGTCTACAACGCCAAAGACTTCTTTTCTGTACAATTATTATGGAAGTGCTCGTGGCTCATGGTATATGCACGAAGCAGCAACCATGGAACTATGGAAAGTACGATCGCGTATTCAGTGCCCGCGTCGTGCTGAATTTGCCTTCCCTTCACACGGCTCAAAAAAATTACTTCATTCTTACAGAGAAATATTTTATTTCAAATTGTGTAGCCTGTATGAGGTCTTACGAAATTTGTTGAAGTTTCCATTATGAGAGACCATCCCAATTTTGGGTCACTAGATTTTTATGTGTTTCGAATTGTTTATATGTAGTTACTACTTTCGTCCAGATGACACAATTTATCTGACTGCAAGCTTAATTTCGGCAGAATTTTAAGAATGAATAAATTAGAAATACTGTGGGAAGTTAAGGACTCCTGGCCCTCCCCTGGCTACGTCCCTGGAACCTTGCTTTTCCAAGGTTCACCACACATTTCCCAGAATAAAGGCTACTATTCTTGCTGTATTCCGTTTAGGAAGATATCACTTATGAAAGGATGGAGAATATGTGGTCATTTTATGGCATCCATCACGGTGTTAGCCTCGTGACATACAGTTGACGCCGCTTAATGCGATCACATGGGGACCTTGCTGTTTTGATAACATTAAGCGAATGATAACAAATAATAAAATAGTAAGATTGAGGCTTTGCCTGAAAACCGAATTCCGGAATGTGTACTGCATTGGGCCTTCGGGAATCTGGTCACCTTAGGCTAGTAAAGCCTCAGAAGATATTGAGGAATGGATGAAATCGGAACATTACATCATAGGGCTGTCATACAAACGAACCCCCAAATAGTAGGTTCTTATAAGAACAACTTTTTTTCTTTTTGAATCTTAACCAAAATACATCCAAGTGTGTTCCTTGATTAACCCCAACGTATCCAGGAACAGATGGAATCGGAACACGTCATAGGGCTGCGGTAGAAATTTTTAACACAAAAGGAGCTTAAGTTTCATTCAAATGTGACGGGTATTCAAATTTCGGCCGCGCCCGAAATTAGCCTCGGTCTCGTTTTTAATAATTTTTATACCTTTCGCTCATAGAGTGAAGGACATCAGACAATGGGGTCATGGGGCTGCCATACAAACCCAACCCCCCCCCCCCCAAATAAGGTTCTTGTAAGAAACATTTTTTAGACCAATTTCACAAAACCTTGAATTAATGTGTTTTTATTAAAGCAACAAAAAAGCTCAAAACAAATGGTATCGGACTATATGGGGCCATGCTCGCGCATCCCCCAATAAAATTTTCTGAGTAAATATTTTTATTTGCCCACTTATTTCAATCAAACCCCACACAAATATTGTGTGGTCGACGCAACGGAAGTTATGTGAAGACGGAACGAAAAGAATGGGGTGGGGATTAAATACAAGTCGCAGGAACGGCCGAAAAAAACTTCAGCCCGAGGAGAGCGAAGGGTATCTATATTTCGGCCGCGCCCGAAATTAGCCTCGGACCACTGGCGACAGTATCCGATATTTGTACCAACGTTATTCACCGGCACCGGCTTCATTCATAAGGATTCGTACTGCCATTAGAAACGTCCTTTGCTTGAAGTATCCATATGTTCGCGATTTTGATTGCGACGACGTCGGCGACACATTTTCAGCAATTGAATCAGCTGTTGCTGATTGTGTATGTCGTCTTCAGCTGTCCGTATTTGGCGGTTTAATTGATCCCAAAGATGTTCTATCGGATTTAGGTCCGGACTGTTGGCAGGCCACTCCATGACCTCAATATTGGCCTCCTCGAAAACAGACATTATCGCCCGGGCAGTATGTGGTCGTGCATTATCCTGCATGAGGATAAAACCATCCAACGCCTGTTGTGAAAAAGGAATGATATGTGGCCTAACAATCCTTTCAATATAATTTTTGGACATAATTGTCCAGTTATTTAGAATAACAAGGTCAGTTTCACCTTGCAAGCTAATTCCGGATCAGACCATCACACTGGGACCGTCTTGCCTCTGAATTTGATTCATGCAAGAATCCAAAAATGCTTCTTCGGTTCTCCGCCAGCCTCTTATGCGTCGCTCGTCACTAAAAATTTTACTTTATACGCATCCGAGAGCACCTAGCGCCACTGTTGCATATCCCATTGGATATGTCGACGAGCAAAGCAAATCTTAAACGTTTCGTACGATGCGTCCTGGTCAGTTGTGTTTTGGTAACACGTCTCCTTGACCGTTTTTGGTTTTCGTGCAAACGATTTCTGATTGTTTGGTGTTCACAATTGTCCCAGTCGTCCTTAATAGCCTACTTTGTAGTCCACGAGCACTAATGGTACGACTCGTCGCGCACAAAGTCTCACATATCGGTTTTCTGCGGGGGTGGTTATTTGAACTCGGCCTGAACCATAACGACGGGCGACACTTCCTTTCTCCTGGTAACGGTTCCAAAGATTTTGAATGGCTCTTCGCGAATACCCTAATTGAAGGGCCACATAACGTTGCGAACGACCTTCCTCCAACATTTTGAAGGCTCTGGACGAAGCATTTAAATTTAAATGGCGCCGAATTGCTGGCATTTTGTATTTTACAGATTCTTTTTATCTTTAAAACTGCAACAACTAATGTAGCAGTTAAACAGCTTGACGAAAACTAATCCCAAATCGAAATGAAAAATATATAAAACTTCACAATATATGACTCGTGACCCCACAAGACCTCTTTAAGCCAGTTCCGTTAAAGCTAATGTTGACAAATCATACTGTGATAACTCACATCACATTCAGGTACAAAATGTCATTTTTGAAATTAATTATCACTCTAAAAGTTAGCCAAAAGACGTTATTAAAGTCAACAGACATTAGTAGCCTTTATTTTGTTGTGAGCAGTATATTTCCTATCCGCACATGTACGGAAATTTTGAACCACGCCGAGATTCGATCTCCGGATCTCTAGATTACTAGCATCGTAGAGTGCGACTCAACCAAGTGAGCCACAGATTGCGTACTAAATTTAAGAATTTATATAATATAAATTTCCATTTGATCAACAAATTAAAAGAGGAAAATGTAAAATTGAAGAATTTTGGTTTGTTTCTTGAAGAGTGTAAAGTTTTAAGCTGACGGGAAAATTAGTGTTTTTTGTGACTTTGTCAAAAGTTTCATCTTTACCGTAATGTGCTATCGAGCACATCATACAGCAGGTTTTACTGCAAAACTCATGCACGCACACTGAGCTAATCAAAAACCAAATGAGGTTGCTGTCTTAACTCTTTCGTTTTGCCTATCAACGAAAAATATCGGATAGTAATTGTAATAAGTTGATTGCATTTCCAGTATTGGTTTCATCTTGATGAAATTTGATGTGTATGTCTATGCCAAATTTAAGGATATATTTTGTTTATTCGCTTAACAGCTAGATCCTGGATTCAAATCATATTGAAGAAAAAGGTTTAATGGATTCAATACCGATTACGACTCTGTCTCTAAGGACACACGATTAAGTCATAATTGTTAATTTTCTGCACTGTAAACCCTAAAGTCTCTCTCATCATGTATATTAGAACATTCCAACGACATTACTCATCGTACAAGGTACCCAATCTGTTTGTACATTTATGGTTCCAATTATAGCTACCGGTTCCGTCAGTCTCTTTGAAGTTTTCGCTTTTCGGCACTTAAAACTAAACATTTGCTCACCAACTACAAACATCTTGCTCGAATTTTACATTAACCGTCCATCATTTTTAAATAACCATTACCACTCAGTTTTTTTCTGTAAATTCAAATTAGATATTCGCTCTATAAAGTGAAAGATAATAGTAATAATTACAACACCAGTTGGAGCACGTACTACTCAAAAGTATGACCACACGAGACAAGAAAATTTAGGACATCAATTTAACCATTTTCGGGACAGTGCTCCTACTCACGTCTAAAGATTATAATAATATGACCAGCGCTCATTAGAATTTACATGTCTTTTAGGTCTTGTATATACGTTTATTATTTGGATTGTACAGTGCAATTAAACTACTTTTTTGGTCCATAGTTTATATTGTCAGCAAGAATTAGGCGTAAGTGTCTTCCTGGTCATTTGGTTTTCTTTTATTGGTACGCGCATTATCTGGACTAATGGCTGAAGCCATTGCGAGCATTCAAATCACCCAACTTTTGGTTTTTTTTCTGAACATAGTAAACATGACGAAATACGAGCTCATTAATGTAGTTTATATCATTTGTAAGTTCTGGACAAACTTATACGATTTTGTATTTTTAGTTGTTTCTTTTTTGTTCATGTAGCGGAGCACATAATGTTTGCGGTTGACGCTAGCTCCAAGATGTATTAGATCTATCTGAAAAGTCTGTGGCGATGATGATAATGGTGATGATGGTCCAGCTTTCAAAAGAATTCAAATTGTTGTAGGATGATGTAGATGATGGGCACTGATTGCTGACAAGTTTGTTGAACTTCATTTAATGATGCTTTTTGAATTGTAACAGTTTAATTGCATGTCATTAAAGCGAATCTTCTCTAATATAAATTGCTTATCGTATTTTTCTAGTTCAATTTTCTGGTGAATAGGATGTTGTCGAGTGAATTAGAATTAAAGTTTATGGATGAGATCGGAATACATGAGATTGGGAAAAATGTAAAAGCGCGTGCTAAGCTGGTTGGTTCAAACATTTAACAATGGAAACATTGGTTTTTTTTACCTTTACAATCAAAGAATAAAATTGTGGCTCAAGCATAGAGTTTTATAGATCAGGCTTTTTTTAGTTTGTGTTGAACATTTTGTGAAAATGTTATAAAATTTTTTATACCCGTCACTATGTGAAAGGGTATATTAACTTTGTCATGAAGTTTGCAACGCACAGAAGGAAGCACCTCCGACTATATAAAGTATATATATTATTGATCAGCGTGACGAGAGAAATCGATTGAGCCATGTCCGTCTGTCTGTCTGTCTGTCTGTCTGTCCGTCTGTTGCAACGCAAACTAGTCCCTCAGTTTTGAAGCTATCGAGCTGAAAATTTGTATGCAAGTTTCTTTTTAGTGTACGCTGTATATATGTCGGAACGAATGGAATCGGACCATGGGGTCATGGGGCTGCCCCTGAAAATTAGTTTTTTCTTAGAAAAACTTTTTTCTTTATGCACCAATCTTAACCAAATTTCACCCAAGTGTGTTACTAGTATAGCCTCAAAACATATCTAGAAACGGATGGAATTGGAACATTACGTCATAGGGCTGCCATACAAACGAACCACTCAAAACTAAGTTCTTCTAAGAAAAACTTTTTCCTTTTTCATCCGACCGTAACCAAACTTCATCCAAATGTGTTCCTAGTAAAGCCTCAAAAAATATCTAGGAGCAGATCAAATCGGAACACTACATCATAGGGCTGTCATACAAACCAACCACTGGAAATTAGATTCTTCTAAGAAAAACTTTTTTTCTTAATGAACCAATCTTAACCAAACTTTGCGCAAATGTGTTTTTAGTAAAGCCACCAAACCTATCTAGGAACAGATGAAATCGGAACACTACGTCATAGGGCTCTCATACAAACCAACCGCTGGAAATTAGGTTGTTGTATGAACAACTTTTTTCTTTGTGAATCAATCAACCAAACTTCACCCAAATGTGTGGCCAGACGTACACCATTTTGCTCTACAATACCTAAAGCATTTTGACCTGTCGTACAGCATTAGTAAATGTACAGCATTCCCAACGCCACACCAAAGAAGCCTAAATGACTTCATAAAAACCTCCTCGGTGAGGCCTGTAGTCAGTCTGGATAATCGCACTTTCATGTGGCAAACATTCATTTTCGATAATTTCGAAACTCTTTGGTCAATCGTTCTGAAATTTAATGTACCTAAATGTAAGCGCCAGGTAGCTCGACAACCTGGGGATTACACTTAGTTACATTTCTCCATATTTTAGGGTCGCCTATCTGCGTTCGACAGTTACAGCTGCCCAAATCGCTTTTTGACTTTTCTAATCGAAAACTCTATAAAATGTGTCCAATAAATTTGAAAATTGGCAGACTTGTGAACATTTTAAGGCTCTAGCTCACACTTGTAGCTGTAGAGCTATACTTGGCGCTCACCGCTCACATTGTCTCCAAATTTCAAGGTCCTTCTTATCTGCGTTCTGGAGTTCAATCGATTTAATCGAAAATTGTCCCTAATTTGGAAATTTTGGAGCGTAAAATTTTGAAATTTAACAGCCATGTATAGAGGACCGCAGTGCCCGTATTAGGTGAAAATCCCACGCATCTATAGCTGCCAATACTCAGAAGTAACAGCCATGTAAAGATGCGATTTAAATTTTTCACAAAAAGATGGAAAAATTACTGTATTCCTTCCGATTCCCCTATCAATCTCTTTAGGAAAAAGAACTGACTGACTCTGTAAGGATGTCCCCTATATTTTGACCATTGGTAGCGATAAATCCCCAGAGAGTCGCCATCCGCTTAAGAATTCTCTACGCAATGAGGTTTTAATTTATCTATTGTAATAAAAAAAACGAAACTTTTAAATAGGTAGGTACAAGGAGGTGTAATTTTCGTACTTCAAATAAACAGCTTCATGATTTTTGTCTCAGGGTCACGGATAGTCAGAGATAGGGAAAGGGCCATCCCAACAATGCTGCTGAGACTGCAGTTTCGAACACTAAAATTCAAAAGTTGAAAAATACCTATTCCTAACCCTAAAAAAAATCGAGTTCATTGTGTTAAACAAATGTTGGGTTTGCCCCTTTTAAACTCACTTCACTTCTCCCATGCCTGTTATAACTTTGCGTCTTAAAACATACATTTGCACTTCACATGCTGATAATGTTTTGTCAACGAGAATATTTAGAAGTTGAGGGATCTTTTCTGGGTTCTGTTTAGTACCAAGAGAACCTTCCAAGGACGTAGCCAGGATTTCAGAAATTATGACATTATTAGAATCTTGTTGTTAATTGTAGACACTAGTTTCGACGCTGCCCCAATGCATAATATGCCTCCTGTCCCACTGTTCCTGTGTCGAATCCAATTTTATCGCTTGACGAGGCTGGGCGAGCACGAGTGCACGCAAGATTACTTAATTGCTCTGCTATCATCGGAAGCAGAGAGTGCCACGTCCACAACGCCAAAGACTTCTTTTCTGTACAATTATAGAAGGGCTCGTGGGCCGTCATGGTGGTAGCCTCGTGACATACAATCGACACCGCTTAATGCGATCACATCGGGATCTTGCTGTTTTGATAACATTAAGCGAATGATAACAAATAATAAAATAGTACGATTGAGGGTTTGCCTGAAAACCGAATTCCGGAATGTGTACTGCATTGGGCCTTCGGGAATCAGGTCACCTTAGGCTAGTAAAGCTTTAAAAGATATTTAAGAATGGATGAAATCGGAACATTACATCATAGGGCTGTCATACAAACCAATCCCCAAATATTGGATTCTTGTAAGAACAACTTTTTTTCTTCTTGAATATAAACCAAAATACATCCAAGTGTGTTCCTGGATTAACCCCAACGTATCCAGAAACAGATGGAATCGGAACACGTTATTGGGCTGCGGCAAAAAATTTTAACACAAAATGACCTTCAGTTTCATTCAAATGTGACGGGTATTCAAATTTCGGCCGCGCCCGAAATTAGCCTCGGTCTCGTTTTTTTTAAATATATCGCAACACCTCTAAATGGAACCAGCAAATGAAAAATATCTGAGACTAAAAAAATGTCTAACATTAAATTGCTCTGCATACCAGACAATACTTCTGCTGAAAAGAACAAAATTCAATAGGCATCTATCCTAGTTAAAATTCCGCACGAATCGTCCCTTAGCATGCCTGTGTGATGCAATAAGATCATTTCAAAAATGCGCCTTTCAAACTGCCCGGAATGTAAGTACAATTGAATATCTAAGTGGAAAAAAATTTCAATTAAAATCACCGCGCACTTTAGTACGTACTAGCCGATAGAAGGACGGTGCTAACGATCAAACGGCTAATTCAGAACCGGCATAAAAGAAACAGATGCACTATGGATCTTGCCACAAAAGATGGCATAACCGGCACCAGTGGCGGTGCGGCCAGCCAATAATTCCGAAACTAAGCGCGTACAGCATCCAAGAACAAATAGACATTATACGGTTTGTTTTAGCCTATTTTGCACCACACACAAATGAAAAAGAAGTTGAAGATTGCCTATGTGCTCTGACCATGATATCCGAAGACAATGTAGGTTAGTTCAACTATGGTCTAAGACTGACCAAGTATCTTAGGCACATTCCGGCCCGAGAACGATTAAATAGATATATCGGAAATACCGTATGAAAACAATGAGATGCACACACTGTAAAGTAATTCTTCAGATGTTGCATTGTTTCCTTTTGCGAAAAAAAATACAACAACAATAAAACAAATTGAAACGAGGGCCCCGGTTGCCTCATACAGAACGCGGCCTTCAAAATATGTTGCATCCATTTCATACTATGCCCATCTTCAATGCGCGGTACTATTTTGTGTGTGAGATAAATATTTCATTTTTAGCAGGCGTTTTACGGGCGCACTCGTTTCATATGAAGAATTTATTTTTGTTCTTTTTTTTACGTTGAATATTTTGCAGATTCACATAAATCATCAAACGGCAGATTGGTTTTCTTATAGATGATCGCGTTCGAGACCATCTATACGGGATAGGCTCGACCGTACTGGTATAGGAACAGTTTCAAGTGCGGGATCCTTAGAATTAGCGAAGCGTATAAGAAGCTCAAAACATTTGCGAGAATGCAATTTTAGTGGCGTGGAAGTGCAATTGCGAAAGATATTGTTTCTTCACAAAGAATCTGCAAGTAAGTTGCTGAAAATAAATATGTAGGTATATGACTTACAATCGAGTCTTTGGGACTTTGCACCAGAAACTCAGACCCGCGTTAGTTAAAAGATATTTCGAGTTAGGCGTGCATGTTCTATTGGTTGTAGACAATAATATGCGATTGAGATGGAAGGGAAGAATACAATGAACAATAAAGATGTCCAGAATTGATTAGAATTTCACAAATTTATAGATATACGTACTAGCATTCGAAAGAGAATCGACGTATTGAATTTCTCGTTAAGCATACAGTTTCGTCATAAAGTTGGTATGTGCAGAGTTCAAAATAGCAAATGTTTCGCATAAGTCATTTATTGTGCTAGTGGTGAACTCGATTTCGATTTAATTTTACTATAAAATTAAATACACCGATAATTTGCTTTATTATACCCTTTGCTCACAGAGTGAAAGGGTATATTAACTTTGTCATGAAGTGTGTAACGCACTAAGGGGCCATATAAGTACATATTCATATACGTTCAGCATGATGGGCGATGTCCGTCTGTCTGTCTGTCTGTCCGTCCGTCTGTTGCGACGGGTTTTACTCGGCCAATTTAAAAGCTATGAAATTTTGCACAAATGCTTCTTTTTGCTGCAGGCAGTTTGTATATGTTTGAATCGGTACAATCGGACCATGGGGTCATGGGGCTGCCATACAAACCTAACCCCAAAATTAGGTTCTTCTAAAAAAAATGTTTATTTGTGCACCAATTTCAACCAAATTTCTTCTTCTCAGTACCGTATAGCCCCATGTGGGGCCATGGTGCGTTAACTCAGCCGTTTATAGGCAGTTTCCAGTCAAGTCCATAGCATATCATTTCGGAGTGTGTTGCAAGCACTATATATTTCCTATCCGCATGTACGGACATTTTTGGACCACGCCGAGATTCGATCTCCAGGCCTCTAGATTACTAGCATCATAGAGTGCGACTCAACCAGGTGAGCCACAGAGCGTGAACCACAAACCAACCAACCACCCAAATTTCACACAAATGTATTTCTATTGATGACACAAAACATATGTAAGAATGGATCAAATCGGACCATGGGGTCATTTGGTTCTTTTAAAAAACATTTTTTACACCAATTTCACAAAACCTTGAATTAATTTATCGGTTGGTTGGTGTGTCAATCAAAGCATCAAAAAAGGTCAAAATAAATGGGATTGTACTATGGGGCCATGCTCCCGCATCCCCCAATAAAATTTTCGGTTAGGGTAGCCAGCATTAGTTGCGATGCTCCGTGCAGTGTATTCGAATGGGTTCTACGTAACAATAGTTCGGTGAACTTACTATTCTTCGGTATTATAATGGGATGCTTTTCTGAGAAAGTCAAATTTGAGTTTTCCATTCGTCCTCCTATACCCAAAACTCCTTGGGAATCGATGAACGGATGAAGTTTCATAATTTTACTTGTTTTGGATAAGACCTTTCCAGTTTTCAAGTTGCTAATTTCATCTGCAAATTCTCGACCTTGGATGTATGAAATCCAATGAACAGCGGTCCTTTTAATTTCCTTAGTCGTCAAATGTCCATAGCCATACGTGGGTAGGTGATGTTTATTTGCATTATAGACGAAACGAAGACAATATGCTGGTATTCTAACTAAACGATCGAGTGAAGAAAATGTTTGATTCAATATTCAAAAAAAGGATATTCGTTGTCGTTTCAATGATCCAACAAATTCACACTACAGCGAAATTTAAATTCACACACGTCGAATATGTAGATTATAATCAAATTTTAATATAAAACTGGAGTGCGTTCCGGAATCAACTATAGTCGTAGCTGTAGTCATCGCATGACTATTGTCGTAGTTATGAGCGTTGTGAGAGGGCTCTCAGGAGAGCATAATATGGAAATGTCACAACAGCCGTTCATTTCAAAAATATGTTTACAAAAAACAATTTATAACTCTATGGCATTCATAATTAGTGTTCACATTCATCGAAATCAATCTGTACACCTTGTTTATTAACCTTAGTGTCAATTAAAAAGCAAACATTGCCTAAATAGTCATTAACAATCGCAACATTTGATAATAACATCAACAACCGACCCGACATAACCTCACATACTTGAACTTGCCAACGGACATTTCCCATAGCTATCGATGGATCATCTCGAGAGTGCGAGTGGAAATAGCTATCAACGACATTGGACCATTTGAAATGTGAAATGTCAAAAGTTGGCTCGGAGAGATAGCTATTTGTGACTATTGGAGTTTTGGAACGACGGAAAGTGAATATTAGTAACTATTTTCACTCAAATCGTATAAATGGAACGTGTTCCACTACAACATAAGGTACAATCCAAAATCATATCAAAAATTAAATGGAATAAAAATCAAAGTTCAAGTGAAATTGATGAAAATCGAAAAGTCAAAGCGGATTACAAATGTTCAAAAGATAGCAACGATAGAAAACTACTGGAATCTAACACGAGAATGAAGTGTTATTTCACATTGACTTCCCTCGAAGACTCAAAATTACCGAACGTTGGAACGTTATTCAAGTTCAATGCCAAAAATGCATTTTTGTATGCGAATATGTACTATGTATACGTAATATGTATTGCATGCACGCATGTAATTTAGCGGGTTCGCATATATGCTAACTATTAACCCTAGTTTACCGCAACAATTTTCTTACTAGTTTCATGTTATGGGGTGCAAATGCACCCCACAGTATGTATACCCCATTAACTGACATTCAAAATTGTTTAAATTAATTCATTTTGATCGTGTGCTTTGTTCATTAACCCTAGAGAGATAATCTACGTCGAATCGACGTACAGAAATTTTTCTTTTTATTATATCTCATAAGTGAAGCTTCATAATTGGTTGGTTCCAAGATTTAACTGAATTCATGTCTGTAGGCGTAATTACGTGGCAAAATTATTGACTTGGGTGCTACACAGCCTAAGATATTGGGGGGTCATAAGTCAAATATACGTGGAATCGACGTATGATTATCTTTAACCCTAAATTACTAACAATACGTAAAATTGACGTGTTCGCTCACATTATAATGCGTACAAGCGAGTCTGGTTGACTACTCACTGCAGCAGTGCTTTCCTCAGTTAGTTGTTGTATGTCCATGTGAGTGGCAGCATCCTATTTGTGGTCTATGGCGGTAAGGTTAGCAATGTTCTAGGTGCTACTACCTACGTGACGTGTAAATAGTAATACCAATAGAAAATAGCATGTAATTTATACGTCTTGTAAGTAATATAAGTGCATTTTCCGAGGGCATATTTTGGTCAAATAATTTTTGTCTGTGGCACTGAGAAATGATAAGCTCGGTAAAATATGTAAACTGGGAAAGCGACTGTAGGAAAATATGAACACGTCAAAATTACGTGTTGTTAGTAATAACGCCCTAACCGGTCATGTTAGTATTCCAGGGTTAATGTCAGTAAAAACTGTAGAACAAATTTGTACTGAAAAATATTTTAATTGCCCCGAATTGACATTTTTATAAATCTTCATAATGTGGATGTGTATTTACTTGGATATAACCACTAAAAGCCTGTTTCGATAAAGATATCCTTTATTTTAATCTATTGAAAGGACAGCCCACTTTTTTAAAATTAATATTATATACACAAACAAATGATTATAATCTACCTTTTAACAGCATGTTACTCTTAACAAAGAAGTTATAAGGATGTTAACTAGCAACACGTCGAATCGACGTATGATTATCTTTTCAAGGGTAAAAAATATGATTATCTCTCTAGGGTTAAATTGGGAAAACAAAAATGCGAAAGTGAGTGCGAATTCAGAAATGCTAGAGGCATAAATATTGAGTTTGGTTGGATGGCATGCACTGATATTCATACTATAAATGACATGATAAACTCAAACAAGAGTCATGTTCATGAAACTTCAGTATGGTGTGCATCCCATTCACTGATTTTGCGAGTGTTATGCATCTCTTCGGGTTCCTCATCACTTGACGATTTTAGCAGAACTTATTACTTCAGTGATAAAAGTGAAATCGCTTCTCATAGATAAGAATACCCGAGACTCTATGGGCTCGAAGTGGAATTTAGTTCACGAATTCCGAAATATAACTCTTTTTCGAAATCTTAGTCAGCAAACTCTTCTCTAATTAGTATCTCTGATCTGACTAAGTTGTTTATTTATGAAATTTAGAGAAATATGAAACAGTTTCAAATTGCAAATCGTGTCTGAAACACGACCACATATTTGATGTCCCAAAGGTCATTTCGAAGAAACAAAATTTCGTACTATTTTTAATATTTTTAAAGTCTTTTTCTCATCCCAGATGAAAGTATTTTAAAATAAATATCACTTTAAGATTCAAATCAATAGTTCTGAATTCAAATAAATTATTTTGAGTGCAAATGCACCTCATGACAGAACCAATGACTGCTTTCCACAACAAATTCGTAAAAAGAATTTATGTAGCTACAATTGTACAAACATTAAAAACTAAAACAAAACTAAATTTTGTTAAGCTATTGAAAAATTGATAATGAAAACTTAAAAAATTTCGAAGTTATATTAAGTGAAACATTCGCTGGGGTGCAAATGCAAACAGGAAACTAGGGTTAATATCTAAGATTTCTCCAATGTGAATTTCGAATTTCGAATCTAGGTCAAGCTATGTACATAATGTAATTAACAGCTGATCAGATGACATTAGATTGAATGTAAATAGTAAACAATACAATGTATACAGAATTCAAAGGTAAGTAATTTAAGTTTAAGTTTTAAATAATCAAATTTAAAGTTATTAATCTTTCAGATTTATGATGTCGACGAGGACGACGATTTGAGATTTGTTCGAGGGCTGCGGCGACGATCAAGAGACGCGAGAGCGTCTCGCCCGCCAAAGGAAAAAGAAAAACGAAAGCGAACAAGTCAATGATTACCGGAGACAACTTTCATTTTTGTTTGACCAGGCTACAGCCTTCCAGGCAACAGCCTCCAAAAATTTTTTTTTACCAAAATATTCCACATATCCTGTTCTAGTGCCTTTCCAAATAAAATCTTCGATCGGCACAATAACGGGTAAGATATATGCAATAAACGGTGAAATTTTCACCCTCGCAGACTTAAGCGAGTAACCCAATTTCAGAATGAAGTCTACAGTTGCAGAAAGACTTGCTTCTACTGTCTCTCTTCGTGATGGGATTTTTATGAAATTTGGAACGAATGATCCTCTGGTGGTCCTTCTAAAGAATCAATGTCTTCCATTTAGATAAGTGGATGGAATAACGGTAAATTAATAGGTAAAGTTAACAAAAGATTTCCAACAATTGCGTCTATCGGCTCATCGCATTGACCATTTTTTAAAACACACTGCGGCATTGGGACATTTGGATATTGGGACACCGGGAGACTGGGAGACTAGGATCTTGGGGTAGTGGGATATTAGGAAATTGGGACATTAGGGTCTTGGGACATTAGGACATTGGGGCATTAGGCACAATGGGGAAACAGGAACGTGGGGACATCGGCATATTGGGGCATTGGGACATCGGGATATTGGGGCATTGGGACATCAGGATATTGGGACAATGGGACATTGGGATATTGGGACATTAGGACACTGGGAGACTGGGACATTAGGACACTGGGATATTAGGACATTGGGACATTATGACCTTGGGACAATCGGACATTGGGACGGTACATAGGGGCATTGAACCACTGAGACATCGGAATGTTGTGACATTGGGACATCGGGATATTCGCACATATTGGCACTGGGAAATAAGAACATGTGAACATTAGGGTCTTGGGTCATTAGGACATTGGGATATTAGGACATCAACACATTAGGACATTGGGACATTAGCTACACTGCGGAAACTGGGACGTGGGAACATTGGGGCACTGGGACATCGGGATATTAGAACATTGGGACATTGTAACATTGGGATATTGGCACATTGGGATATTGGAACATTGGGATACTGGGACATTAGGGCACTGAGATACAGGGACATTGGGGCACTGGGATATTAGGACATTAGGCTATTGGGACCTTGGGACACTTGGCATACTGCGACATTGGGACACTGACCACTGGTACATTAGGACATTGGGCCATTGGGATATCATCACATTAGGATACTGGGACATTTGGGACATTGGGGTACTGGGATATTAGGAAATTGGGGCATTAGGACCTTGGGACATTAGGACAGTTAGACATTGGGATATTAGGACATTAGGTGGCAGACTGGGACATTGGGATAATCCGATGCTGGGACATTGGGACACTAGGGTAGTGGGACATTCGGACATTAAACCATTGGGCACTGTGATATTTGCACATTGGGACAATGGGACCTAAATTGGGACACTGGGACATCAGGATATTGGGACATTGGCACATTAGGATATTAGGACATTGGGACACTGGGATATTAGAACATTGGGACATGCGGACACTGTGACAATGGACCTTAGGGCATTAGGGCATTAGGACATTGGAACATTAGGACACTGTGACATTGGGACAATGTGACATTGGGACACTGGGTCAGGGGGGCATTCAGACAGATCAGTAACAGAACGTTAACAAAGCGTTGGTAAGACAACAACAGAGCGTTAGCAGATCGTTAACAGAGTGTTAACAGAAAATTAACAGAGCCTTTACATTAACGAAAAGATAATAGAATGTTAAGAGAACGTTAATAGAGCATTAACAGAGTTAACAAAAAATTAACAGATTACTAACAGAATGTTAGCAGAGCCATAACACAAAGATAACACAAATCTATTTTGCACAAAATACATATTAAAAAACTGTACCCATTTCATGTCAAAATTATTTTTAAAAAAGCTCAGCAAAAGCTCAGCTCCCACCAAATTACTTTAAGAAGTAGTCCTGTACATTTAAACTTCTCCAGCACTTACACCTAAAACAGAAGTACATCCAGCAAACAAAATTAGATATGAGCAGCGGATTGGAGTGATATATATTCTTTTTGCGGCAGATCAATTTTTCTTTGGCGGGGTAACTTTTACAACTTTGTTGTTTTTGGTCAGATGCAGAATACGAAAATTATTGAGACACAATAGGCTAAGTTCTTCAGATAAGTACAATTATTATCTTCATGTGATAAAATTGATTCTTTGTGGAACTTTTATCTTCATTTCAGTCCTTGGTGGTGTTGACGTTGTGGAGGCGATAAACGGAACATATTCCCCTTCGCTGAGACTACCGTCTTAAGGCCTGAATAGACTTCGGGCGGAATGAAAATGAAATTTTTGTCCGCTGCGATTTTCTCAATGAAAATGCATGCTTACTGTCGTGGAACATGTCGGTAATGATGGGGAATTCCATAAGCTACAATCCGAATATGGTTCCATAATTTTCCTCGGCCATTTTATGTATTATTTTTCGATTCCCCCGTCATTAGACATTTTTCACGGTGAAATGACCGGGGAATCGAAAAATAAACATAAAATGGCCGAGAAAAATGTTGGAACTATATTCGGATTGTAGCTTATGGAATTCCCCATCATTTCCGACATGTTCCACGACAGTAAGCATGCATTTTCATTGAAAAAATCGCAGCGGACAAAAATTTCATTTTCATTCCGCCCGAGGTCTATACTGCGCTTTAGGAAATTATTGATTTGGATTGATTGGTTAACACAAAAGGATAGATGTTATCGTTGGTTGATAGGTGTGGAAAGTGGCGCCTTCTGCTTAAATTCGGTTTCTTTGCTTGCTTGTGGTGAAGACTCTGTTGACGACACGGGCGCTGAATGTGCAATTACGATTGAGGGACGATAGACGACTTCCTTATTGTGAAAAGCGATAACCGGAACATATTCCCCCTCGCTGAGACTACAGTCTTAGGACAATAACAAACTCGATCAAAGAAAGTAACATCTGTAAGTATAATGATTAGCGTTTGCCAAATAATTACTATGTTATGTTGTTGTTGGTTTTAAATTCTTGTTGCTTCCAGATTGAGAGTGTGTCTCCTCAAGATAAGACTGCTGCCAAGTCCCAATCGATGGTGTTCAGGAACGGAAGATGTTGTCGGCCAGTATATATTGCTTGTGAGTATTGTAGTTGTAGTGTAGTGATTTCAAATGGATTTGCCAGAGATGTCGACAGGGTGAAGTTGTCCCTACTATGTTGGGCGTCCACCTCTATCTAACCTCTGTCAAATTCTAATGACTTAGTTGGGGAATTCAAATTGGTTAATGATTGATAGGGAATTACAATTATGATGTGATTGCGGATTGAAATTATTTGGTTGGGGGTTGTAAGGATCTATATAATATGGAATAGATATGCGATTGTGGTGTATTGGTTCTATGTGATTCAATGTTCTATTTAGTTCAATGTGGTTCAATATTCTATGTGTTTCAATGTGGTTCAATGAGGTTTCGTCTATCGCTTCCACAACGCCAACATCACGAGAACCTGAAATTGAAAGAAACGTTCCACAAAGTATCACTTTACACAGGATGAAAACTAAATTATTCTTATCTGACACTCATTGTTTTCATCACGGGCAGCGTTAGCGTTGGTACCCTCGTCCTGATTTGCCATCCCCATCGCCATAATCGTCATCGGTGCAGCTCTCCATCGATATCTACAAAAATTCAATAAGTTCAAAATAATTTCATTAATTGCTTATTATTTGTTTACATTGTTTATTTACTTACCTTTGAATTTGGTTATGTCAATTTATTGATCAGCTGACCGTTGCATACAGATTCTTGCAACTAGATAAATTATATTAGAAGCTAGAATGTTAGAACCAACAGCTAATATGCAATTTGCATATGAATTTTGTGGTACATATGTACATGTTAATTCACTTTTAACCTCGGGTAATCCACCCATAGGTTTCAAGGAAAGTGAAACGAAATCTAACGTTCACTCGCACTTTTGAACAGTTGTAATCCGCTTTGATTTTATTTTCGATTTTCTTGAATTTGATTTGAATTTTGATTTTTAATGCAATTTAATTATACCCTATACCCATAAGATGGTATAGGGTATATGGTTTTTGTTACGACGATTTATGTAACACCTCAAAGGAGCCACCGGAGGTATGGCAAAGTATATATATAAATGATCAGGGTCGGTCCCTGATTCGAATAAGCCATGTCCGTCTGTCTGTCTGTCTGTCCGTCCGTGTGTCTGTCAGTTCGCACGATAACTCCCGAAATAATGGACCTAGCGTTTTGCAATTTCGGTCAGATGATGGCTTTGATAATAGCTTGGATGGTATTGAAAATGGGCCAAATCGGACCAAGGATTCCCCTACCTCCCATACAAATGACCTCTCCTTGATAGTGTAATACGGCCATATTTTTCGACAGTATGTCGCTAAGGACCTGAAATTTTCATCAATGCCTCATTGTGACATATGCTTGAAGTTAGTGGAAAGTGGAGAAGGTCTGACTTCCCCTACCCCTACATCCCCTACAAAGCAATATTCCGACATATCTTTGATAGAATATCCCGAAAAACTTGAAATTTATCGCAAATGATAGCTGCTGGATGCCGTTATAAGAAATTAATGATGTGCGAGATTCAGCCCATCTACCCCTCCCCCTTTAAAAAAAATTAAATTGAATATTTTCGGTTTTACGCGCATTCTAAGTCTGTACATGGGTATAGGGTATACACTCATCGTGCTATTCGCACGATTAGAACTCGGTCTCGTTTTCATTTGATTTGAATTGTACTTTTTGTTGTAGTGAATATATTCATATACAAATTTGATTATAATCTATATGTGTGTGATTTTAAAGTTCGCTGTTATTGTGAATTTGTTGGAGCATTGAAACGACCACGAGTATCCTTTTTTTGAACATCAAATAAAAACACACAAATTACAACAATTCAGTTTCAAATCTTTGGATAAAATTGTGTTCAAAAATTCAGTGCTATCGATTAATTAAACTACATAGACTCATACCGCACAAACAAATCTCATCAGACTTTGTATTTTTGAACAAAATTCTCGTTTGCACAATGTATTGCGGGCTTGAATTGTGTGAAAAAAAATGTATCCCCAATATTTGTACAAAAACTACTTAATGTAAAAATTCAGGTTATAACCGATCCCCCAGTCCTTTAAATTGAATTGTAAGGACAGAATCTGGTCACTGATTCCCTCCCTCTTCGAAAAGATATCAACGCTCCTGCTCCTACCAAAGAAGAGGATACGAATCGCTGCAATCAAAATAATACATAGCTAATTTGATAAGGGTAGCTTCAAAGGTTGTCTAAAAATTATATTTTTCAGAAATCAACTTTAACAGGTTAAAAGGTATTTTGGTTGTGGGTCCCAACGGCAGTGCGACAATATTTGCTAATAGCAAATTATATTGGGTAGGACGTAGGAGCCCCCATTTCGTTATCGAATACAAGATATGTTTGAAACGTTACGCTACTGGATTCCCATATACCTAAAATGAATTGACTTTGGTTATAATAATCAATTTCTTATTATTATTTTTTTGTGAAATCTAATGAAGACTACATACACTTTACATAAGACCATAAGGGTCTAGTTACCTAGCTTATACATACGTGCGCTAAGTACAGAGAAGGTAACTTCAATTCCAGGGACAAGTTCATTAATTCTTAGCTTAAATTATCAAACGGAATAGTACACCGAATTGACATAGCCACCAGGATCATTTCAATGCAGCAATAGAGCAAATCCGTAGAATCGCGCAGCATCCAAAAACCTAATAAATCAATAATGGATACAGAGCAGATTGTCTGTAAGATTTGCGAAAGCCTTTTTGAATATCGATATGAGTGATGAAAGGGACAATCTTGACTCGTTTTACAGTTATACAGCAAAAAAATTGCAAATTCTTGGCTCTTGTGAGCTGCAATAGAATAAACTCCAATTTTTAAAAAGTTATTTTTTAAGATTAAAATTAAAACAATAATCGCGATATATTTTGAATTGAGGCGTTCCATATGGAAAGAAATTATTACAGCAAATGATTGTATTGTTAAAATGTTCTCTCAATGTTCCCAGAACAAATCCGACATAAAATTGAAATTTATTCACATTTGTAGTTGTCAGAGTTATAGTTCAACCTTACGGTCGTCGTTTCCATATCGTTCGCTTTCAATATCCAATCCGTTTGCCCGTAAAGCAGCTCCAAGTATTACTTCCACTTTTACTGCCCTCAGCAGTGTTTAGAACATTTTGTTTTTATGTTTCGCCATCGATTGATGTCGATTGATCGATAGCTTCGCTGTTACCCTTTGGGAGGAGAGAGATCACTTTCAGACATACATCATTTCCTGAGAACTTCTTATACTTATGACTTACATGTTCGTCTACATATTACGATCGTCGATATAATTAAAATGTTTTTTAATGCTTGCGATTCTCAAGAATAAGCAAGAAGATGTGTATCTGTGAAAAAAAGATTCAAATTCAATTACTTACTCCCTTCGGTAAGGAAGATTGGCGGAATCGTGTTGCCCTTTTGAGTTACAAGTGTTTTTCACAACAACGCTCTGCGAGTAGTATGGAATGGATCAAGCAAAGTGATTTATGTTCGCCTATTTTGCTACGGGAGTAATTTTCAAGGAAGCCGCTGATAACCAACTCGTCTGAAGTTGTGTTTGAAAGAAATTGGCTTGAACGGTTTGATATTATGTGACGAATTTGCAAGTTACAGGATAATATGTTTAGTCCTGATTGGATTATTTATGTCTTCCGGCATGTAATTGAATTCAGTAGTTCAGCAAATTGATTTTATTCAAGACAGGAACGGCTTATGAGAATATTTCAATTTTATCTAAATTATAATTTATGGGACTAGTTTATTTTTTAACCCTTCTGTCGGCACAAAGGTCTGGCCAGACCTTTGGCACTATATTTCGGTCAAAAAAGTATAGAAAATGAAATCGCAGCGACTTCATACTTCATGATATCCTAGAATAATATGTTAAGAAGCATTTTGCAAAAATTTGAAAAAAAATTTTTTAAGTTTTGAGCATGTTTTTGACGAAAATCAATTTATAGTGCTTTTTGATACCCAATAGGTCTGGCCAGACCTATAGTTTTTCACCCCATTTTTCTCTACAGGTGAAAAGTGAAAATATCAAATTCTCTTAAAATTATTCTATTCATGATGTAATAATATCATTAAAATTTAATTTGCACTATAAACAATAAAAAATTATGAGATTTTTGTTTAAGAAGCCGTGAAGTTCGGAAAATGGGTATGCCTAATTTTATCATGTTTTATAACAGCACCTAATCAACTGAGATTTAATTCTAGGAAATTGAAACCAATTTTATTTCCTTTGTAATAGTAAGGACTAAGTATGACTGACTTGAGAACGTCTTTCTAAATAGATTTTACCAAGAAATTCACGAAAAATGTAGAATAAAATGATTTTTGCGCTTGAAAATTCCCTATTTCTTTCTACCTATTTCCCTAATTCTGCAGACTAACACCGGGGTAAAATCTACCAACATAGTGCTTAATATTTCCCCAAAGATATTGGAATGGGAAAATGCGATCAAACTTTCCACTAGATATACGCTATGAAAATACAAAAGCAACAAAAGGAGAAAATAAGGGAAAAACATGTTTGTACTAATACCACCTCAAAATATGTCTACTTAAAAACGTTCCCAGTGTTTCTACGAAAATGATATAAAAGCTTTTATTGCTTAAAAAAGCTACTTTAGAATTGGCAGAATGACTCTATGTAAAAAAAAATCACTTTTTCTTAAAAATAAAAATTTTTTCTCAGTAGGTCCAGCCAGACCTATTGGGTATAGAATATGCATATTGTTGTAGGTGCCGACAGAAGGGTTAATACTAATTATATCAATTCCTCTAATTAACGCCTGAAGAGGGCCAAGTAAATATTCCAAATAAAAACACACCTATATAAATGCATCCTTTCTATAGGGACATTACGCAAAACAAATCCCATCATGTCACTTATCCGCCTGAAGATTTATATTCCAACCAATTGTCATGCACTTTGCAGATGATGTTAAGGATGATGAGCTGTCACTCTTGCATAGTTCATGCCAATCGAAAGAACTTCAATTGCACACTGCGTTATTGTGTTCTCGCATCACGGACTATGCACATAATTTATTCATACCATCAATTTTATGTATAAACAAAGGCAAACAACGCAAAACCTTATTTTGCATCCGATTGTGCTTATACGCGTACCATTATCCTCATCTTCGTATTCCATTGCCAGTGTGCGGTATCCCAGTATCTTTCAGGCCTCGTGAGAGATGGACTGATACACTTCAAGACACAGCATTTCAGTAAGTCACCATTCCTATCGTATGCAGACTAAATGCGATCCCGTCCGTCTAATATGGGGCTACATTGAAGCCTACTGGATTCAATGGCAGAATGGAGGTTTTGTTTACTTGACTTGGATTGCTTTTATTGATATTCAAATTTTATTGTTCTATAGCGAAAAGTGATCCTATTACATGCCTTGATTTCTCTATTTTGACTTTGACGAATGTGTGAGACGACAAAAAACCAGATTTTTGTCTTGAACGATAAAGTACAGGTGACAGTACTGGGTTTGATGTGATATATTCGTCGATACGATAGGTAGGAAGCTTGTAATGGCGAGAAAGATGGAAATTTGTAGATGACACGGTGTTGGCAGCATGGAACAATACTTCTGCTTCGTAGAGAATCACCCGGAAAAGGGTGTCGGTACAATTCGTGACGCCACTGGCAAAAGGTCATGAAAATGATTCTTCTGGATGAAATTGGGTGTTACATCCATTATTTAGGCATTTAAAAAGTCCAGAAACACTGAATACATTTTCGATCCACAAACAGCAACACTGCTTCAAACTGTTGAGCGAAAAAACATGACCTTTTTTGCGTTCGTCGTTGGCATTTCCACAAGGTAAACATTATAACGATTTGCTGTCAGTCAAACAATCAATTTTGAATTGAATATATCGACGACCCTATGAAAATGAAATCACGAATAAAACGAGATCTTGACATGTTACGGAAAATTGAATTTTACCAGTTGCCCGTGTATCGCACTAAAAACAAAGTCAATCTGCATAAAAGCATGGTTCGCATATCAGCCCAGGGCCTAGACCTAGGCTACCGTATAAACAGCACAACTCGACAACAGTTCCCGATATCTTCCATGTCTCTCTCCATGTACTTTAACTACTGGCGGTTGTTCATAGTTTGATCGCCTAACCAGGGCAGATTTGCAAAGCTAGCTTATATGTGCCCGAGGAACCGGTAGCGGTAAGCTCACGGCTCTCTTCTGTTCAGTTTTGATAACGACGAAACGATCGCACCGCATATTGTTGTTGGAAGCTGCGATGTTGACATAAGTTATGGGTTTGAATTTTATTGCTTGGATGTTGTATGCATAGAGAAGATTGGTTGTCGATTTTTATTGCGTGAGCTACTGTTTCAATTTTCTCAGCGTTTGGATATTCAATGCAAATGGCACGGAACGTATTGTTAGGGTTGTTTATTAGTTGCTGTATAAATTGGGACGATCGATGTGCACACAGTGATCAATTTCCAGGTTTTTCGTTAAATTGGAGGAAAGGTTCGTGGGTAAATTGTTTTTATGAAAAAATTGTGCCTAGACTATAGGAGAGAAATTCATAACATTCCATAATCTCATTGCATTACATTGGTGGTGCTTGAGCCATTTGGAGGATTTTGAAAAAGGACTTTTGTGCCAAGCACTTTGATCTTTTATCAAAAAATAAGAATTAAATTTAGAAGCTGGCATCACGCACTATGAATTACAGCATGAATGAAATCAATAATGTCCAGTCAAAATATCCCAATTCAGGCCTCCAAATAAAGAAAATAGAGTAAGGTAGTCAACTGACTACAAATATGCGAGTTGTCCTGCTTAACAACCCATCTGCCGATGATTTTTCAATAACTATTGGAAATGGTCGTGTTCATCTGGACAAATCGAACGGGTTGATTTTTTTTTTCACCAAATTTTTGCAATTTTCTCTCAACAAAGGATGAGTTTATCGAGAAGGTGTTCCCAAATGTTATTGGTAATCAAAGACTGCGATTGGTTTAGTCATTCACTAAACCAATTGCATTCTTGCTGCGAAGAATAAAGACGTGGACCAAATAAACGTCACAGTGCAAAACCAAATCATTGGTCCATTGCATTCTGTCAAATCGATCGACTGTGTTACAAGCGAAGACCGTATCAACTTTCTAAATGTACCATCTCCTCTGAATGGCTTACACCCGTATAAACAATATTGATATACGCCTCAGTAAAATTGGCCAAGAGAAAAATTATAAAGGCAGCTCAACGAATTGAAATCTAAACCACCCGCCAAATGATGACATTTAAAATGTGCGGCGATACCAAGTTCGCCTAGCTGCTATGAAATTAATTTTACCCCTGACAACCGACCTACACGCCTTCGAGGCGTATACGCGTCATCTTTCCTCCATTCTGCAGCTCTGGTTTAACTGACCTGCTCGCACCCCCCAGGTATGCTATGGCCACTTAGTCTGCTTGCTGCATCCGTCCAGGCAAAATCTGCGTCCCTCTATGCAGTGAGCTATAACTTGATTTTTTAAAGCCACCACGCCTCTGAAACGTGTCAGTCGGTTCTGATGTAAATTATTTGTTACTCTTTGTACGCTGCACAGACGTATGGATCGGTTCGATGTATGAAATTTGTAGGTGCATTATATGTACATATATACAAATGATATAATCAGTGGCGCAACCACGGGAGGCGCTAAGGGAGCTAAAGCCCCTCCCAGAGC
Source organism: Microchrysa polita (assembly GCA_949715475.1). NCBI lineage: Eukaryota > Metazoa > Arthropoda > Insecta > Diptera > Stratiomyidae > Microchrysa > Microchrysa polita. The sequence continues at coordinate 116,645,081 of OX454416.1, read as the reverse complement.
CAGATATAGGAAAGGAAAAAACTGCAAACTGAAAATATGAAGCAATGAATTTTGGTGCAAATTTGATAAAAATATGAATTGTTCTTGGAGTATAGGTTATTCATCAGCTTCAATGGTCTGTACAAGACGAAACATCCTTACCAGAATTTTTGAAATATTTTTGTGCAAAAAAGAAGACAAAGGCGATTATTACAAAAAACAATAATACAAAAAATAATAATAAAATATTTTACAGGTGAAATTTCGACTAAAAATGTGAATTTCTCATTGCAATTGAAAGTGTAGATGAGTGCTAAATTAAAAAGGAGCCGATAAAACATATTTCTGCATTTTGTAAAAATATTTTGAGCAAAACAAGGAAAAAATGGAAAAATCGAATTGAAAAAACTGAACGCAGCAATTTACATTCAAAATGAATTGGTTTTTTGCGAGATAGAGTCCAGTCAATGATTCCACCGTCTACTCCACCTGGGTAATTAAGGATCTGTGAGCCATTTGATCATTATTATTAAATATTAGTTAAACTTAGACCGGGATTCGGTGCCTGAATTCCTATTTTTCTCATGTAGTGCCAGATATTCACAATTTATTTTCTAATTACGGCGCGACATTTGTTTCACAATACGCAGCTGCCCCTGAAACTTACTCGTGAAACGTTGCTTTTCAGTTTTATAGAAAATAAGCGTGAATGCAATGAGAGCTTAGAACACCACCGTATAGAGTTATTACTAAAAAATAGCACCATCACTCAACCTTCTTCTATAAAATATTTTTCTGTAATTAAGGAATAATTTAGTTGATCAAATTTTGTACTTTTAATATGTGAAGATTCCTAATTTAAAATTAAAAGTCATAATTTAATCTGAATGTTTGTTTTTAGTTATTTTTTTGTTGATTTTGGCACATATACGCCTCGGGGGCGTATAGGTCGGTCAACAAGTCAGTTTCGACTGGGTCGGTTGTCAGGGTTAAGATTGAATGGTTTTTGATTTTTGGTCGCAAAAGTAGTATTTTCTTGTTATTTATGTCTTTTGGGGTGCTGAGGCCGAATCGGTAGCTTCCCACTAAAATTTGGTTGCGAAAGAGGATCAAAATCGCAAAAAAAAAACGCAAGAAAAAGACTATCAATTGTAGCGATACGGTCTGACGCATTTTAAATATTAATGTCGCGTTGTACCGGCAATCATGTTTTATCTTACATGTTCTGTTCATGGATATGTTTTCGCAGAAATCTATAGTTTCGGATTTATAAAACAAAAAAATAGAAAAAAAATTGTGGGTTTTTTTGTAATTCTGGCCATGTTCCGCAACGAAATGTTGGTGGAAAGCTCCGGATTCAAGCTCTGCACCCAAAAAAACATAAGAAACAACAAAAAAACATGCTCTATCATATTTTGGAATCCCCTAATTACTACTGTTTTATATTTTTATTTTATTATATTATTCAAACATATCTATTCAATGACAATAATATTAATTCTATATTTATTAAGACTACTACAATTCAAGTATATTCAACGACTACTTACATATGTATATCAATTATATATAAAACATTTCTCTCCTTTATTTTTTTTTTATTTTTTTTTTAAACTGGTACGATGACAGCAGCATTATAAACTTGAATTATTACAACAATGTTACAAACTTAAATCATTTCGATGTTGCTTTGCGATGATATTCAATTTAAAGATTTCCTTTTTCTTAAATTAATTTTGTTTCTTCGGTAAACACTGCCATCATATAGTTGAATTAAATAAGAACGAGGAGCTGATTCTTTTTCTATAATTTTACCTGGGTACCACTTTCTATCTGTTTTCTGAAACCAGACTTCATCTCCCTTTTCAAATGTTTCTCTCCACTTTGATGTTCTATCATAATTTACCCTCACCTTTTCTTTTAAATTTAAAATTTTTTCCATTACATTTTCATTTAACTTAGGTTTAAGTTAATTATCATGTATTGGTATCAAAGTTCTACATCTCCTACTAAATAATAATTGAGATGGTGTGTATCCTATTCCTGAAAGTGGTGAATTTCGGTATTCTAATAAAACAGTATTTATATCCGATTTTGAAATTTGGGCTTTTATTAAAAACGATTTACTTATACCTACATATCTTTCTGCAAGTCCATTTGATTTTGGATAGTAAGGACTACTAAAAGTGAAATGTGCACCAATACTCTGTGCATATTGCTTACATTCAAAGCAGTTGAATGGAGAATTATCAGCTACTATTTCTTTTGGATATCCATGAGTGGCAAATATATTTTTTAACCGACTTATTATTTCTTTACCACTTTTATTTTTTAATGGTAATATTTCAAGCCATCGTGAATAGTAATCAACTAAAACTAGATAGTTTTTTCTTGCAAAATCAAAAATTTCTAATGCAATTTTCATGAAAGGTAGATCCGGTATTTCATGAAATATAATAGGCTCTTTTGTATTTGAGCATCTATTTCGTTGGCAAATTGAGCAAGTCTGTATCATGCTTTCAATATTTTGGTTTATATTTTTCCAAAATACTAAGTTTCTGGCTTTTTCCATAGTTTTATTTATACCTAAATGATCTATATGTAATATTTTCAAATACTCATTTACTAAAGAATTTGGTATCAGGAGCCTGTTGTCATAAAACAATATATCTTCCTCTAAAAACAATTCGTTCCGAATTTTATAATAAAACTTAATATCACTGTCAAGTTTTGAACAATGACTCGGCCAACCATTTTTTATTTTATCAATAATTTTTGTGAAAATCGGATCTTTTTTATCTCCCGAACAAGTTCTTTTTTTCTATTATCACTAATATTAAAACTATGCACAATCTCATTGAAATTTTCTTCTTCGGAATTTATTTGACTATCTAAAGGATTTCTTGATAACCAGTCTGCTATATGTAAATATTTTCCAGGAGTAAATTCTACTTTTAAATTATATTTCATTAGTTTCAGTTTCATCCTTTGAACTCTAGTCGCATAGATTTTATCAAGATCTCGTTTAATTATAGATATTAATGGTTTATGATCTGTCCCAACCATTATGGATCTACCATAAATATAAAAATGAAACTTATTGCAAGCAAATGTTATTGCGAGCAATTCTTTTTCTACTTGAGCGTAATTTTGCTCCGCAGTAGTTAGTGTGCGCGAAGCAAATGAAACTGGCTTTTTATTTTGCATCAAGCAACATCCAATTCCATATTGTGATGCGTCACACTGTAAGACAATTGGTTTTGTTTCATCAGAATTATGTAAAGTAGGAGCTTCTTTAATTAATTTTTTAATTTCATTTAAAATATCGTTATGGGAATCAAGCCAAGTAAATTGTACATTTGATTTCAATAAATTGCTCAATTGACTTGAAATTTCAGATAAATTTGGAACAAAACTACGTAAATAATTAATCATACCTAATGTACATTGTAGTTCTTTTTTATTTTTTGGCGGTTGAATATTTAAAATCGCTTCAATTTTTTTCGGATCTATTGAGACGCCTTCTTCAGAAAAGACATTTCCGAGGTAATTTACTTTCTTTTGTTTATATTGAACTTTTTCTCTGTTAAATTTTATATTTAAGTTTCTTGTTCTCTCGAAAATTTTTTGTAAATTTGTATCATGTTCAGATTCTGTTTTGCCTGCGACTATAAAATCGTCTATATAAACAAAAGTTCCAGGTATATCAGTAAAATTTGTTTGAGTGTATCTTTGAAAAATTTCAGGAGCAACACTAATTCCAAAAGGCATTCTGCAAAATTTATAGTAACCCATTGGAGAACTAAAGGTACATAAATCACTTGATTTTGAGTCAAGTTCAATATGCCAAAAGCCACTTTTAAGATCCAAGACAGTGAAAAATTGCATACCACATAATTTTACTTTTAATTCTTCAATAGTTGGAATAAGGAAAGGTTCGTGAACTAAAGCCTTATTTAATTCTCTCGGGTCCATACATAATCGAATCGATTTATCACTTTTTTCTACAATTACTAAATTGCTAACCCATCCTTTAGGATTTTGAACCTTTTGTATTATCCCTAATTGTTCCATTTCAGCCAGAGTATTTTTAACTGGTTCTACCAAGGCATTTGGTATACGTCTAGGAGGTTTCACGATCGGAGTGATTTCTTTATGAACATTTAGTTTACATTTTGTAGGAAATTTACCAATACCTTGAAATATATCTATGTATGTTCTAAGATAGTATTTCATTTTTTTCATCAGTTATATTATGTACTCTAATAATTAAACCCAGTTTAGAACATGTTTCTATTCCCAATATGGGACTAACCATCATATCAACAATTAAAAATTTCTCAGACGTAACTATATCTCTAAATTTACATTTTAGGAAAGTGTTACCAACAGGTAAAATCTTTTGACCACCGAATGCTTCTATACGTGATAATTCATGTCTTAAAACAATTTCTGAATTATGATATTTGTTAAGTTTTTCAAAAATATATTTTGGCAAAACGTTTACGTCTGAACCGGAATCTAGTTTAAAATCAACATATATTTTCTCTTCAATTTGAATTCGTTCTATCCAACCGTGTGAAGTATTTTTATTTATATTGAAAACGAAATAATTTGGCTCACCTTCATGTAATCCATGAACTTCTTTTCTTTTGCAAGCAACAGCAAAATGATTCAACCTGTTACACTTTGTACATAATTTACCCCAAGCAGGGCATTGTCTATATAAATGCTTCGTATTGCAATTGCTACATCGTCTGTTGTCATCGTCACCATTACAATATCTGTAATTAAAATTTTGGTTATTTGCATTATGATTAAATGATTTCTTATATTGATTATTATTATAATATTTTTTGTTATTTTTTATAACACAAACATCTTGTGTATCTTTTTGAACCTCTTGAACCCTGGCTTGTGCATCTATTTGAACCTCTTGAACCCTGGCTTGTACATCTTTTTGAACCTCTTGAACCCTGGCTTTATCCAATTCGTATAGCCTACATTTTTTTATAGTTTCATCCAGATTAATATTTCCAACTTCAATCAATTTTTCTTGACACTTTTTTGAACTTATGCCAAAAATAATTCGATCACGTATCGCCTTCGCTTATCATCACTGTTGAGCTATGAACTGCCCTACATGCATCCCGGCTTGTCAGAGAACATTCAAGCAAAATTTCGTCCTAGTCATCATCATCGTATTGCATAAAATCGCTTTGTTATAGACTGCAACCTGATGCAAATCAATTAATCTTCTTGGACAGCGTTCTTTTTAGTTCTTCAACTGAGGGCGCTACCATTTTCAGGTGCACATAAAAAAATCTAAAGAATATCCGATGGGAAAATGGCAAGTGCAACAGCAGTAGCTGTAGTATGCAATTAATTGCAACACCGTTTCTAAAAGGCGCACTACTATTAGATGGGCATTTGACGCGATCATAAAAAAAGGTTGGATTGAACAGATTTCTCGACTACTTGGTCAATTAGATGTACCATGTACCTATACGTGCGAGAAAAAAGGCGGACAGTTTAATGGTCACCGCGCTGTCGCATACAATGATCATCGTCTTCCATGATTGCACTTTTCTATAAAATACAAACTGAAGGGGTGAATTGCAAAAGAGAGTTGCATCAATCGCGCCTAATGGATTCAATTAAGCTAATTACTAAGTAATGGCGAGCAAAATGCAATTAATAATCTTTTTGTTTCGAGACTATGGGCAGAGTGCTGGTGGCGAGATGGAAATAAGTCCATATGTAGTAGATTTAACTTCTTTTTTTTTAAGCGAAGTCGCCGTTGGTTGCATGATGATGGTGGCACTTCTAGTCTAGAGTTCCGGATTTTTCGTAGGCTCATTCATAAAATCTTCCATACGAAAGTTGATAGTACTTAGTGCGATATTCATTGATGATTGCACCACCAGCAACACCATCATCGCTGATGGGTAATTGTTTGCGAAAGCGTCTATACTTCCTGGGGGATATACGTCTTTGGCCACTATTTCTTCGTGAGACTGCTGCGTTGGAAGGTCATTTGTATCTTGAGGAAGCATAGCGTTATCCTCTATGGTATGGCAAACATTATGGCAAGCGGGCAAAATGATCTAAAATGGCATTACAGCTTTAGTACCGTAATTTACAGACACACACTCATCCATCTGTACAAACTAGAACACAAGGGAGGTCTTACCAAGTGAGATTCACGAAATCAGATATCATTTTCGTTGCAAGAGTTTACAGATACAGATAAATCGTTTTGATCGTAGCGTGAAAGCATGTAATGTGATTGAAATAGATGCAGACCGCGAGATCGCATCAAAGATCCCTGGCGTACCACAGCCAAGGGGGTGCTGATTCGAACACAGCCAATAGCGCGTACCTACATACAATGCCCGCGCGCGCGATTGTTACACTCGTCCGAGGGGCATGTTGGACTTGTTATTGCTCATATATTGGCTAAATGGAATTATTACTATTATTGTACCTGATGTTCGTTTCATATTTCACAGCTTGATATATTAAATTCCATAAGCGGAAAAATCTAGTACACTGGGCTCTTGTGCAAAGAAGATGAGATGATGTTTAGGTCGCCGCGCAGCAGCCTGCCAGCCGCAAGAGTTAGACCAAAATGATCACCACACACACCAGACACCACACCAGCATATGGCAAGTCTTGGCAAGATTATGATGGAGAAATATAGAAGATGAGCTCTGACTGTAACTATCGCCTGGCCTCGTTTGACCTCTCCCACAAATCATAAGGCACCACGAAGACACCAGACTCCTTTAGCTGTGGGTATTAGATCAAAAGACCAAGAGACCATAACCTCTGCGTGTATCATAAGATCAGACCTAATATATCAATTCCACGTTATCCGGTCGACTCATATCTTTATATCTTTTATATAATATTATTCTTGTACAAGTAATAGACACACTTTAATGTACTGTTGCCCTCTCAGATGAGTATTATAGGATCATTGCGCGCAATACTGCCCCATGTACTGCATCATATAAGAGACTGGACCTTTGCAACACATTTTCGTAGTACACTCTCGTAGTATGATTTTGGTTGAAGAAATTGTCTAACACAGAAATAAGTACAACTCACATGTGGCGAGTTCAATTCGTTATTGTACAAATCTTCTCAGAATTTATGGTGAATTGGATTGGATTGGAATGGAAAGGGATCTTCTTGTGGTGTTGATGATGATTGTACTATGTTCCGTGGCGTGGTAATGCCGTGGTATAACTACGGATCAGGATTTTTGACGATGATTACTTTTGCCATTCGTTGCGGGATCAGGTCAGGACTATGTTGCGTGCTGATATGTGTGGCGAGTGCAATAACCAATTTGCGATTCAACTGTATTTGTCCATATGTCAGGGGTTGTTTATAACTATGTTTGCTTTTGAAATAACGCATTGCCATAAAAGGCTAAAGTTGTTACGGTCGGAATGATGGTTATTAACAAGTGAATGTGTAGATTATGATTTGGACTGTGGGAATTTCGGTCTTCTATTGATTAGGACATGAGTGACCTATGGGATGGCAAGGGGATGAGAATCTCCTAACAAACAAATGCAAGGGAACTCAGAGTAAAATTTCCCTGCAATTAAATCATCAACTACTGAATGTAATAACATGCTGTATGTATAGGTATAACTTGAAATATTAAAAAAAAAAATTAAGACAGCTCTTTGTGGCGAAAGCATCGTTACCAAGGTTGCCGTTTTCAGATTTCTAAGTATAACATTTATCTGATAAAATTTTAACATTTTTAGGTTGAGTGTAACCTAATTTAAAGATATTGTTGACCCGAATAGTGCCAGCGGGACCATATGGTGACGGCCATATGATGTACCGTTCAATGTGTCCAGCGACCTAACTATGCTACGAAATGCACTTAATTGTTGTCAGTACTCACAACAACACTCACCCGCAACAAAACAATGCGTGTCTGAAGCATATAGAATCAGTATAGTGAATACAGTGAGACTGTGAACTTAGGGACTAATTTTCAAAGTGCACAAAAGCGGATTATGGCTAATCGACAAAAGTAAGTAAATTTGCTGTAAATGCAATTTGTGATCTATAATCGTGGAAAATATACCAAACGACAGGGAAGCTCTCGTATTATGATAAAAATATATGGCGTTTTGTACTCAGTGTTTGCTCTTAAGATATTTTCCCGTTATTTACTGTAAGCGGTCCCATATGGTGACGCTGGCACTGATGGGGTACAGGTTATCAAGAACCAAGAAGCCAATTGAAATAATTTATAACGGTGCCATTTTCGTATTCTAGTTCAGATACATAATTTTATCTGCATGTTCTCGCCATCTCTTTCACAAGGTAATATTGATAACTATAGTTGTTTTGATTATTCCGATTGTTTTGATACTTGTTTGGAAAATTTTAACTGCCTTTATATACTACATCTGAACATCAGAAGTTTACGGAAAAATTTTGATAATCTTGTATGTTTCTTGGACTCCTTAAGCAATAAGCCACGATTTATTTTTCTTTCAGAAATATGGATTTATGGTTACGAACCAGAGCTTTTTGAATTGCCCGGTTATAAATTATACACTTGTTGTAACGACTCTTATGCCTCGGGCGGTGTCGCGGTTTTTGTTTTGGACGATTTAGTTTGTTCATTTGAGTGTCGTAATTTGTGTAGTTGCGATCTTTTAAAATTTGAATGCGACATTTCTTTCGTCAAATTTACTTTTGTATGCGTAAAGTCATCAAGTTCTTGCAAAAACACATTCTTAGGAATATGATTGAATCGGTAAATCATATTCCTAAGAATGTGTTTTTGCAAGAACTTGATGACTTTCTGTCGTATGTAAAAAGTAGAAACTGTGTTATTCTTGGTGACATGAATATAGATTTATTAACTGAATCAATTCATGTTGCCAGGTATAAATTGCTTATGGCTTCAAATGGTTTAGAATCTTGCATAAATGTGCCTACTCGTATGACAGCGTCTAGCCAAACCTGCATTGACCATATTTTCTGTCGTTTATGTATTAATAGCAGTTTCGTATTAACCAGCTCTACTGCCAATATCGATATTTCTGATCACTTTATGACAAGCCTTTTTTTCCGGAATATAAACGTTAGTAATGGGAATTCATCCGAAGAAGTAATCCCATTTTGGAAATATGATTTAGTAAAATTAAACAATTTATCAAGAATGGAAAATTGGAATGTTGTCTATAACACCGTAAACCCCTCCGAAGCGTTTGAACTTTTTCTGCAAATTTTGCTTAATCACGCAAACAGTTGTGAAATATTTTCTCCTTATAGGAACTCTGTTAAAAAGCTTAAGCCGTGGATAAGTGATTCATTAGCTTCCAAAATCAAGAAAAGGAACAAATTAAGGTCAAAATGCAGTAAACATCCCTTGGTGTTGAGTTTACAAGATGAATATAAGAATTTGTGTGTGGAACTAAAAAGAGAAATTCCCATTACCAAAGAAAATTATTATGTTTCTGAATTTAATAAACATCATCGTAATCCGAAAGGCCAATGGAACACCATTAATAATATATTGAATCGAAAACCTTTGAAGGGTGGGGTTAAAAACTTAAAGATTGGAAATTCAATTACATATATCTGAACCATCTCAACTCGCGGATGTTTTTGTCGATTTCTTCTCTGATATTCCTCACACTAGATTATATTCCCGTAACACCCTCAGTTCAATACCCTTAATTGATGACGTTCAACAATCTAATAGTTTTTTCTTTGAACGGATTACCTCTTTGGAGTTATATCGTTCTATACTGTCATTAAAAAATACTAAATCTAATGTTGAAAATTGTCTGTGAAATTGGGTACTTAAAAATGTAGCACTTAATATCGTTGATATATTAGCTGATATTTTCAACAAAAGTATTTTAATGGGAGTGTGGGGCGCAATGTATGTGATCTCGCCCGACGGACCACTCCTTGGTACAGGAGAAAGAAAATCACAACACACACGTTCAGTTAAAATAGAATCTATATTTAAGAAGTGTTAACACAATTTACAGCTAATCCATATACAAAGTTCAAGTCAATAAGTCACAAACGTATTCAACAAATCAAGCAAGGGTCTAATCCAAAACGTATTTAACAAATGTAGCTAGAAATCCAACTGTCGGCAACGGCTTCTCTAATCGAAGTGGACGTTATATTCTAGCTAATTCTCATGAGAACTTGTTCATATAGTTCCAATTCAAGGTTAACTTAAATACTTCTTATATACTAGAATTGCAACAATGCATCTTAATGAATTCGATGCAACATGTTGCGGGTTGGTGTATACAAATGTACATAGATGTCATCAGCTGATCGTGCTGTCATCTGTGTTGTGCTGTTTCGTGTTTGTTTATGTTGGTGATGGGAAGTGGTGCGATTATGCTGTTTAATTTAACATTATAGCATTAGCATTCTAGCATTATTTCCTTCTTGGTTTCAGGCGACCTCCAGGACTAGAGCGGGCGGAAGTACGACGTACGTGAGACGCAGGTGGTACCGCAGATCGTGGATTTTGAGCAGGATGCTGAAGGCGAGCGGTGAATGACGAATGACAAGGTGAGTGAAGTCTTTTTTATCGATGGGAAATCATAACCGACTCGTTTCCTTCTTTCAGTTGCAAATCGTTTCCGTTGGCTCCAACAGGGAGTTTTTCCTTCAATACTTAAAATAGCGGAAGTTCTGCCATTGTTTAAAAAAGGCAATGGATCTGATCCTAATAATTATCGTCCAATTTCTATTTTATCTCCTTTTTCTAAAATATTTGAAAGAGCCGTCAAAACACGCATGTTATCATTTTTAGATAGAACTAAGTTCTTCAGTGACGGTCAATTTGGTTTCAGGAAAGGGAAATCAACTGAAGATGCTTTATTGTCTTTTTGTAATAACATCTTTGATGGAATAAACGACGTTAAAATTTCTGGAGCTTTATTTGTGGACATCAAGAAAGCATTCGACACTGTCGACCATGAGTTATTGCTGAATAAGCTGCATATTGCTGGCTTTAGAGGGTGTATCTGGGACTGGTTTTCTTCGTTTTTATCAGATAGAATACAACGTGTAAGAATTGGTAGTATTTACAGCAAGTCAAGAGAAATCAATTTAGGGGTACCCCAGGGATCTGTATTAGGGCCGCTATTGTTTCTGATTTTTATAAATTCTCAATTCATACAGCATTTTCGTAGCAAGCTCACAGCGTTCGCTGATGATTTGCTCTTTCAGTAATAAATACATGCTTGATTTTATTTGCATAATCAACTATGATTTAGAATTACTCAGGATTTGGTTCAGTTCTCACAGGCTTTCCATAAGTGAAAAAAACGAAATTGTTGTTATTCAATTCACCTAATATCTTACCTGATTCTTATACGTTTTGGTTCCATCACCAAAATTGCAAACGGTTTTTAATTACTAATGAGTCACTAGACGGATCAGATATCACTTTCTGTTCTGACGGTTTATGTTCATGCTGCTTTCCAATCGAAATTGTTCCCAATTTTAGACATCTGGGTGTATTTTTAGATAAGAATCTCGATTGGTCTTGCCATATTTCCAATTTAAATAATTCCTTGTCTTTTGTCATTAGGCAAATTTACCATCTACGTCAATACTGCTCACTTAATCTTTTAAAAATTATTTATTATAACATTTTTCACTCTAAACTGGATTATGGTTTATCATGTTGGGGTGGTACTCATAAAACAAGATTAAATCCATTATTAATTGCGCAAAAGCACGTTGTCAGAGTTATATGCAATAAAAATCGGCGACACAGTAGCTACCCTTTATTTAAGGACTTAAATATTCTTCCTTTAATACATCTATATTCTTTTAAAATTCTAAAACTGTTTTTCATGCGTTGCGGTTACCTCAACTCACGTGATTTGAATCTACATAATTTAAGACTCAATAACGCATTCTTGGTAAATATTCCCCGTAGCAGAAGAGATTGTTGCTCCAAATTCTTTATGTGGTCTGCTCCTAGGCTGTTCAACAAGTTACCGCTCTCTATTAGAAAATTGCGTATTCTTCCTAAATTTCTTAGGGAAGTAAAATCGTGGTTGATGAATCATGATAACGCTGAAATATGCTCATTGCTATATAATATGATTGTTTGGTGTAGTCCTATGGAGGTTTTTATTTTTATTGTCTACTAATTTACGAATAATCATTGTTCCACTAGCTCTTTCCAACTTATTTTATTATTTTTTGCTTCACATTTTTCTTGTTTTATTTACTTTAATATTTATATTTTCTTGTTTTCCTTGTTATTAACTATGTATGTATATTTAGTTTTTTTTTCCGTTTAATTTTTCTTTATTTCTTATTTTGTTATATTTTTTTTTATATATATTTTTGTTATACTATTATTTATTTTCTTTTGTTAATTATTCTCTATCTAAATGATTAATTATTGTTATTTACCCCAAAATTTCCGTTCAATAGCATTTAATAATCTTTTGACATTCGAAACTAATTTTTCAAATTAAAGAATGTATTTTTGTAGAAAATTAATAAATATATCTATCTATCTATCTATAATTTGAACGATATTTCCGAAAATTCCAATGAATTGTCATTTTCATACAGGAAACTTTCTTTAAAAGAGGTCGCAGATTACCTCGAAGAGTTATGTGCTATTGACGACGTTACATTTGAGGATCACATCGATGGCATATTCATCGAACCACCTGAATTGGATGGGGACATTTGTGTAGGATTTTACTTGCGGATAGACGCCCATAAAATTAATTTTTAGTTCTACGGCCAGTATTAGAAGTAATCAATTACTAAGGGCTACACTTTTGCCATAGATACTATTTCCTTTCAAACTTTTGCCGATTCATATCAATCTCTTGATTTTCATTTGCTTTTTCTTACTTATCACTTTCATTTTTTTAAATTTACATCTTATGCTTGAATTAGAATGGAAGCAGCATCATCTGTCAAAGTAGGCAGCACCATACAATTTGAGTTGCTGACAAAATGCTGCTTTTGCTGAACAGCATTTTGTCAGCAATTTGAAATGTATGTGCTGCCGCTGTTGCTGCTTGGCCATTGTGTTTCAAACATTAGAACCTAATACAGCAAAAAACATACTCTGCATTCATTATAAACTGTAGCGTGATGAAAGCCGTAAAGTTGCACACTTTTGCCACATATATTCATTTCATTTCCGATTCTGGCGAATCGCCTCGTCTTCTGCTAGCTGCCAAATCTAACGAACTCTTACTTTATACTAGTACCTGAATTGATTGTTTCCCTAGAATATCTTTTTTCTACGAAAAAAACTGGGTAACTATTTTATAGTCTAAGAAAATTGGGGCATCGAACGTCAAAAATCCTACATCGGAAATTTTTTTTGATTATGGTTGGGGATGGTCCCTAAATGATGGCATAAAAAGTTCCAACCGATTGGGGGCCCGCATTCCGCAACCTTTAAAAAAAGGGGTGAAGGGGAGAATTTTTTTTTTCGTTTTTTTTTTTTTTACGATTATTTCAAAAACTGCAACAGATGCAGACAAATGGTCTGCGGACGAAAAAAACTACATAAAATTCCCTTTCCAATGATATAAAATACATAAGAGTTTAATTAAATATTTCGGCACTAGCATAAAAAAATAAACTAGAATATGTAGTTTCATTTTAGACCTTTTTCAACCCTGGAAGGTCATGCTTCGTCGATTCGACGACGCATCATCACATTTATCCCGTTTTTCTAGAAAATTCTCATTATTTTGAGCTGATTTTTCTTACAGCACTTATAGTGTCGATGTACGAAGGATGAACTTTGTGTAACTTTTAGAACTCCAGAATTCCTTATGGCTGGTTGTTGATTCGACGATAAGTCTGTGTACAAATGTGTTTATTTTTGAAATGTGGGACTTATTTTTTTTTTAATTATGGAAAAAATATTTACTTGGACAAAAATAGGAAAAAACAGGAAAATGGATCAAATTTGTTCCTCATTTTAGAAAGATTGCATTTCGATCTCATAAAAATCGCTTTCAAGGCACTTAATGTCAAAACCAGACATCATACATAGAATAAAAATCTATCAAGGGAACTCGGGAAGAAGGAATTCCTAAATTTATTGTAAATAATTTAAAAATTTACTCTAAAAACTGGAATAGGCGAAGTGAAAGAAAACCCCTTTTTGGGACCCAAAAATGGATCGCTGTGCCTCTTATATATAAAAGGGCTTCTCATTCATTAAACCCAATTTCCAATTAAGTTAAAAATATATATTTTGTGATTCAAGCAAATTTTTTTTAATTATATCAACGTAAAGTTTTTGTTTATTTAATTTTTAAATGTAATGTTTAATATTTCCGGCTAAATAACATTAAATTTTAAAAAATTGATTCTTATTAATTTACTTACAAAATTACTCGAAATTTATGTTTTTCAATTCTAAATAAACTAAGCAGTGAAAATCTGTCAAATTTTATAATTATTTTGCGAAAGGACGATTTTTATGAGGCCTCGTCGTTGAGCGTCGTCGATTCGACGAAGCATATGACCTTTCCGTACTAAAAATAAGCATGAACTTCCAGGGTTAAAGGCTCCATAACTTTTGAAAGAATGCTAGTTCAGGCGTAAAATGTTGAATAAGTATTCACAATAAGTTCAGGATCATTTCAAGGTAAACATTGAGTCGCTCCGGTCAAGGATTCCCATTATTCCCCCATTTAAATTTGTCAAAAGGGCATGTCCATAACCACCCCCCCCCCCCCCCCCAAATTGGGGCAGAGTGCTAAATTTTGGTTTGTTGTGATTGGAAGTCATAGTCACCCCACCCGCCAAAAATCAGCTCATTCGGATAAAAACTAAGGGTATCTTCCATACAAAGTTACCCATCATGAGTGTGTTCTACGTGCTACTCATTTTATAAACTGTAGAACAAAGTTGACTTGGGTCATTTTGTATGGGAGGTACCCTTAATTTTTATCCGAATGAGCTGATTTTTGGTGGGTGGGGTGACTATGACCTCCAATCGTAACAAACCAAAATTTATAACTCTGCTCCAATTTGGGGGTAGGGGAAGTTATGTACATGCCCTTTTGACCAATTTAAATGGGTCTGTGGGGGGTAATGCGGACCCCCAATCGGTTGGGAGTATTAATGCCATAATCTGGGGACCATCCCCAACCATAATCCAAAAAAAAATCTGATGTAGGATTTTTGCCAACCAAATATGCTATTTTTCTTGGACTATTAGTCCAATGGCAAATTTGGTTGGATACTGGGAAAGGTGTGGGATTGGATTGTTATTTTAACAATAAATTTAACTAGGTGCAATCAATTACACGTGCGTATATGAACTTGCTATTACACGTATTGTAATATTGTTTATTGGTGCAATCATTTATCACTGCGCGGATCACTTTTTCCTATGAATTCTGAGATTGCTCCGCTTGTTTTTTTTTTCAAAACAAGTGCTTGACTTAAAGCTGCATAAAAATACTAAACCTTTAGTCTGTCTCCGCTTTATCGCGTCCATTGTTGTCCAAGTTGTATATGAACTTAATATACATGTAATATAAACACTGAAAATCAGTGTAAGACTGAAAATTACAAGAGTATACAGATCATTATGACGGGTGGGGCGCCTTACTCAAAATTTTGCCCCGGGCGCCAAATTCACTTCGCACGGCTCTGTACACGCCACTTCTTTCTCCCACACAGAACACTTTCGTTTAGCGGACCACCTGTTGGGAACCGTTGTTAGATGAATATTTCCATTTTTCATACAAATTAAAACTTTTGAACGTTTTTTCTCCAAACTATGAAAATACAGATTCACCATTCCGGCATATTGGCGTCGATGTATAAATTCGAACCCCACAATATTGACATAATGAACGAAAACATCGAAACTTCGTCGATAAGTAAACCACGTTTTGGCGTGACATGGTTTAAACTCATAAATAAATTCATTGTATATTAAACTGAACACGAATCCTTGTAACAGTCACACACCAACCGCGCACGTATTCCCGAACAAGTATTCGGATCAAATCCAAATCACTTAACACCAAATCCATTTTACAGCCTGATCGTTAACCAGCAGCCAAACCGTAAGATCGGCCCGTATCGATGAAGCGTGAAAATAGAACATGATTCGAGAAGTTCTATATAAACGAACAAGATCAATTTTCAATTTCAGTAGCCACACACAGCTCGCAGTCGGAAATGAAATCGTGGCTTAACGATTCCTTTATAGATTTTTCTATACAAATAGTGAGCGTTTTGCTGTATCCTCTTATCTTGCCCAAGATATAAGCACCTTTCTGATAATCGCTTGCTTATTGCTTTCATTTTTTTTTTAGCTTACCTTGAAAGTTTTTCAGTTTACTATACAAGAACTTCGCACAAACGCTTGGTTGCTGGTTCTATGCTCGCCTTCTCATTCAGAAGCGCATCATGATCGCGATCAAGGAATTCGATCGTATTGCACTTTATAGATATTCCCCTCGTGCAGAAGATATTTTTGTGCGAAGTAGTTACAATTTTCTTACTGAATTTAGTAAACCACGATCGCGATCGTGTGTAAATTCGAACATATCGTGTTAATCCATAAAAGATGTTTACTGCAAACGCGAAACTGCAGAATATGTTTGTATGCCAGAGCATCAGTCGACAGTCAGCAGCAGCAGCTCCTGAGGGACATAGGAAACTACCGTACGCGAATGAGTTGAGTTCTAGATATAACCCAGGAGCTCCAGATATGTACAAGACGATATTCGATTCCTTTAAAAATCGAAAACATTTAACGCTCTACGACTAGAGGAATATCGACCATACAAAGCCAACATGCTCTCGAATTACTCTACAGTTTTAAACAACCTCGATTTCGATCGTTTCTGAATAGATATAACCGTGATCGCTACTAAAATCCCTTTTTTTAAACATTGTAACATGAAAATCGTTGTTTGTCTCCGAAGCCATCGTCTCCCTCCGCTTGGTCGCCAAGGACCATCTAGGGTTGGACTTGTGGACAGTAGTATACGAGTAATGTAACGTGACAATTTATCGCACTGGTGTTAAGAAACCATAATAAATGATAATAAAAATTGGTAACGATCGGAGTGAGAATCGAATGTCAACAACAGCAAGAGAATTTTACAAAACGACATCGCAAGTATCTAAAAAGTTCAATTCCATCTAGCAAAGGACTGTGCTAATATATTTTAGGGCCACTGAAGATCTTTTGCCCCGTTGACCGTTCCTATACACACTAACCACAAAAAAAGGTCTTTACACATTTGTCCTCGCTGCATGTAACAAGATCGCTTTTAACCCTAGAGAGATAATCATATTTTTTACCCCTGAAAAGATAATCATACGTCGATTCGACGTGTTGCTAGTTAACATCCTTATAACTTCTTTGTTAAGAGTAACATGCTATTAAAAGGTAGATTTATAATCATTTGTATTTAATATTAATCTGTTAAACTCATGGTTTTGCAAAATTATCATTTGTTTGTGTATGTAATATTAATTTTAAAAAAGTGGTTCTAGTAGAAAGTGGGCTGTCCTTTCAATAGATTAAAATAAAGGATATCTTTATCGAAACAGGCTTTTAGTGGTTATATCCAAGTAAATACACATCCACATTATGAAGATTTATAAAAATGTCAATTCGGGGGAAATAAAATATTTTTCAGTACAAATTTGTTCTACAGTTTTTACTGACGTTAAAGATAATCATACGTCGATTCGACGTATATTTGACTTATGACCCCCCAATATCTTAGGCTGTGTGGTACCCAAGCCAATTATTTTGCCACGTAATTACGCCTACAGACACGAATTGAGTTAAATCTTGGAACCAACAAATTATGAAGCTTCACTTATGAGATATAATAAAAAGAAAAATTTCTGTACGTCGATTCGACGTAGATTATCTCTCTAGGGTTAAGATCGTGAAATATTGATAAGATTGAACATTTATGGTCTTCGTTGTTAGCGACGTTTTTCAACTTAGTGTCCAGCCAGACCCGAGGCAAAATGATCACAAAAAGTCCCAAACTGTTCTTTTTTCGTGTACCACTCCAGATTAACCTTGCTTTCAGCTGATTCTGATTTCGCGCGACCGCGTGGAGAGCGAATCCTCTGTGTCCAGGCTACTAAAAGAAGAAGTTCATAATTTTTTGTCCAACGCGATCGAGATTAAAAACAGATCGTGCATTTGTTGTACTGGGGCTCACCTCACCATATTATACCAGTCGACAGATTTGTTCAATTTGACAGTGGTTATTCATAAAAATGTGCTAAATATATTTAAAGGATGTGTGTGAGAAGTGTTGGTCGAGATAAGAGTTTATGTTATTTGCACTAAGGTTATGCGATGGTATGCGAGATCGTATGGCTGCAAGAGGAATAATATGTTGGACACAATGCTATGGGTAAATGTTTTATTGAGAATTCGTTCAAGATCAATTCTGACTAATCTGTGAACTTGTAATTTTTGGTCGGTTTTTGAGTTATGATCTGGTCTGGATGGAGGCACAAACACATTCTTGTTGGAATAAATTTATAATAAATTCTAAATAAATGAAAAAAGAAATAACTTACCGGGCACTATACGCATAACGACAATCATAACGAATGAAATTAATAGACGAGATGTTTCGATGATTCCGTGGGGAATAACGTAGGGTAACCTGGCCAACAGTGGATCATTTTTTTGCTTGTTGCCCTGTTGTTGACAGTAGCGGCACATTAGGTATAAGATTATCATTACAATTGCTTTACTAGATTATTGGCTTGGATTTAAGAAAGAGACTTTTCAAATAAAAGCTTTTTGAAAGGCAAAAATAGGCTTTGAAAATAACTTAATGATCCGCTGTGTACCATGGGGTGTACACAGTGGATCACCTCGTGGTGCACAGTGAATCAACGTGAAATACATAGTAAATGTGGAATGTTTAATGGTATTATTAAAAGATTAAAAGATATTTACGTTATTCTTGTTGTAAATAATAAAAATAACAGTAAAACCAAAGTACAAACTAATTAAATGAGTACGTAAAACTTTAATAAAAATTATCATAATAATCATAATCATAAAGAAAATCGATGTTTAATTTATATAAACCGGACATATCTAAAATAATCTTTTAGAAAAATAAGATTTTATGGATAATTTCTGACAAATAATATTGATGATGAAAAATTTATATTGAATTTTCCATGATCCACTGTGTACCACATTGCTTTGATTCACTGTTGACCATAGCACAAAAAAACTAAATCATATCGAAAACTTTTAAACTCCATTTATGAGCATCAAAATACATGGCGCGTAATAATCCTCTACTATAACTCTTATCGATGGCAAGACCCTAGAAACAGTTCTTAAAACGGTTTTCAAGATTCATTAAAAATACTCAACCGAAAAAAAATTACACTCTAATGTCAAAAACATGAAAACCCCATCACAAGATCTCTCGATGGAAAAATCGTACTGTTAATACGTGTGTTCAAAGGTAAGTTAAAACGTAAATTTTTCTCCTTTGCAACATTTGCCTTGCACGATTTTCAAGCATATGAGATCAAATGATTCACTGTGTACACTGATCCACTGTCGACCAGTTTACTATATTGGTAATGATCACATCTATAATAGCAGAATTTTCCTTTTCCTTGAAATTTTTGTTACAGCCAAACAAGAAAAGAAAATCGAAACTAATCTTGGACACCCTCGGAAAATCAATCTTTACAGTTTTGCTGCAATGTGCATCCTTTTAAAAAGTATGAAAAACTCTAATGAACACAGCTTTTTTGATCGTTTTTTTAGATGTGCCAGTATTAACGAAAAAAAAATTTTGATTTTCTCTCTTTTCATTACATAATCATTTTCTTTGTTTCATTTTACTTGGATATCGACAGAGTCTTGAAAACAGAATGGAATACTTACACAAAAGAATAATTATTATTTTAATTATGAATGTTGACGCAATACTTCCAATTTGAAAAATTAGTTTCCGACTTCCGACTCTATACAGTTAAGTCTATTCGTACATTTTGAACTAGTATAATTGTTAACCGTAGCAAATCACCATAATCATTACAGTAGAACCTCGATTATCCGAACTTCCAGAGTTAGCGATTTTTTTCCTAAGTATGTAACTAATCAATTTTCAACCCTCCCAATCTCAACGCTCGTTCGCCTCATACGCTCGTGCGTCGCAGCACTGCCATCTTAATACATCCATACATTAGTCTAAGAAAAATGGCATATTTGGTTCGCAAAAATCCTACATCGGAAATTTTTTTGGATTATGGTTGGGAATGGTCCCCAGATTATGGCATTAAAAGTCCCAACCGATTGGGGGTCCGCAACCTTAAAAAGGGGGGAAGGGGGACATTTTTTTCGGTTTTTTGCGATTATTTCAAAAACGGTAAGAGATACAGAAAAATGGTCTGAGGACGAAAAAACTACTGTTTGAGATTGGCGAGCTGAAACGACATAAAAAAAGGAATTCACAAAGCATCACCACCTAATGTATGAACAAGGATACTTATCTGATCCGCACCGCCAATATCGCCACTTGCATCACATTCAAGCTCTGCTTCCTTCTGCGTCTTGCTTATCGTCCAAGCATCCTCGAACATCGTCATCCTAAAAAAAAGAATATTTGAATTTATATTATTGTATAGATTTGATTGAAATTGAAATTTATTGATATTGTTTACTTACCTTGCTTATGACAACTATTCACATTACATACACTAAAACAGCTGATAGATACATAGAGTAAATGGTCGTTTGACCTATATTTGCAATTTGCTGAATACATATTACTTTACATAAATTTGATATAATTGAAGATTCAAACCTTTTAGAACTTGAAATGAATGAATTTGCTGAATATGTACTAGAATACTACTTTTATCATGTATACACATTGACATTGCCAACATCAACATCGCTGTAGCTTAGTGGTAGAAGTGTGGGCTCTCAGCCCGTAGTCCGTGGTTCGATTCCTCATGTAAGCAAAATTAATTTTTTCTCTTTTTATCCTGTATCCTGATTCATTAGAGGGACTAAAGTTCTTTGAACCCGTGGTAGCTCGCTAGTTCCTTGAACTCGTGAGCCGTTCGATACGTTATGGGAACCGTATCCAAAAATTACATGTGGAATCGAATCACGGACTACGGGCTGAGAGCCCACACTTCTACCACTAAGCTACAGCGATGTTGATGTTGGCAATGTCAATGTGTATACATGATAAAAGTAGTATTCTAGTACATATTCAGCAAATTCATTCATTTCAAGTTCTAAAAGGTTTGAATCTTCAATTATATCAAATTTATGTAAAGTAATATGTATTCAGCAAATTGCAAATATAGGTCAAACGACCATTTACTCTATGTATCTATCAGCTGTTTTAGTGTATGTAATGTGAATAGTTGTCATAAGCAAGGTAAGTAAACAATATCAATAAATTTCAATTTCAATCAAATCTATACAATAATATAAATTCAAATATTCTTTTTTTTTAGGATGACGATGTTCGAGGATGCTTGGACGATAAGCAAGACGCAGAAGGAAGCAGAGCTTGAATGTGATGCAAGTGGCGATATTGGCGGTGCGGATCAGATAAGTATCCTTGTTCATACATTAGGTGGTGATGCTTTGTGAATTCCTTTTTTTATGTCGTTTCAGCTCGCCAATCTCAAACATTCTCCCCCGGCTGGGCGATGAAGTTGAGTCCAGAAATTTGTCGAAAGTGGTGTTGCGTGTGTGGTACCAATGTTGTGGATGTTGAAAATTCGTGGTTTCCATCGATTGTGGATATTGCAAGACAGGATTCGAGTTTGAAGGCGTTTCAATCGACTATGAACGTTGCAAGACAGGATTCGAGTTTGAAGGCGTTTCAATCGGCTATGAACGTTGTAAGGCAAGATTTCGAAAAGCAAGTGTGGTAAGTACATATTGATCAATATCTATCTGTAATTTTCAATAGGATTAGTTAATTGTTTATATTGACAAATATGATACTTCTCGTCGGTTTGTCAGCGAGCTCGTTGTTGTATATATTGTGTGTTGTATTCCGATCTTCATCATATGCGGGCATGTAAGAAGCCATGATAATAATGACTAATTCGAATGTTGTGTTGTATTACAAAGTCTGTGTAACTATTTAACTTGATGGAGCAAAGTCGTCCCAACTATGTTGAGCATTTGCAGCCACCTCGTTATATAGTTCAAGTTCATTTCAAGTGCAATAGTTAAGGATTAATGGGTTTGGGGAAGGGAATGTGGTGATATATTCTAAATGTTTTCAATTTATTGGCAATGAAATAATTTTCGTAATTGGCCTTTTGTAGGTGGATTCATTACATTTTATGGTGACAACTCGAACTATGGAATCAGCTCCCGGATGCAGTTCGATGATTCTAGCAAGTGGCCAACAATATGGAGGACTGTTTTCATCTTTAACTAGACACAAGTCTCCGACTTTTAAAGGTTCGACGGGGGACAGCCATTTGGGACGTTGCTGCAATAAGCTCAGGTAGTTTGTTTTCCAATTTCGCCAAAAGTTTTGTGATGAACGTTGTGTCAATTGCAGTGAGCACCTATTACTGTCGTTGAGATTGACATTCAGTGTACAAAGTGGTCTAAAGTTGAGGCATCGATGGGATCCGTTGCCACGTTTGTTCCGGTCCTTTGCCAAGAAAGGACCACAATAAACGACGCCGCTGTGAAGTTGTTTTGTAATCGCAGCAACGAATCTTGAGCAATATGCCACAAGAATTAATGCTTTCAACCAAAATATATCGAAAAATTTCATACTAGAGAATCCCTTTGCTGGGGATCCTTTCGAAGTCATGTCTGATGGATTGTCCCAAGAGGAGATATGCATACGAGGTCGAGTTCCTGTGTTCTTGCGAATTTGTGTTGTTTCGTTTTCTTCAAAATTTGGCAATTCGATAGTAGGATTTGATTTTCGTGAGGCATCGATGACAACGAGTAGCTTGCTAGCTGTGCTATCTTTGCGAACTCCATGGTAAGGCAAAAAGTAATTTGGTTGGACAACACTTTCAATACATTCCTCCATATATCCAGCATCGATGTGTTCTTCCAAGCATTTCGAGTGATCAGTTTTTAACTGTTGAGTTTGTTGTTCGTCATGTGAGATAAATGGCAATCGACCCATGTATTTGCCATTTTCCTTTCTAGTGACGTTTGCTTTATAGTGTTCTTCACAAAATTTTTCTCCCAAAGTTTCTTGAGAATCTTCGCCTGGGACCTTTTCCAGTTTCCCAAATTGCTGTTGTTGCTGATGCGAATCACTATCGGAATGTTCGATTACAATATTGAAACTGTGATATCTGGCCTGAACATTGTTGGTTTGACCAGATATAACCCATCCCAATTTCGTTTCTTGGGCAATAGGTCCAAAATCTAATTTTCGTATGTTTCCGAGGATCACGTTACCGTAAACATCGGCTCCAAGTAGCAGCTCAATTTTTCCAGGTTGATCGAAGCAAGGATCTGCCAACTGTAGATCGCTTAACTGATCACAGTTTTTATCCGACAAAGTATGTGAGGACACAATCCTAGTTATATCCTTGATGACTATAGCGCTAAACTTCAACTTAGATTCATCTTTTAGAATAAGTCTCGCATCAATTCGTTTGTTAACCGTGTTTATTCTTGTTTGACCAATTCCAAAGAGCATCGAACTAATATTTTTTTCTTCCAGGCCTAACTGTTGAACGACGGATTTGGAGATGATGCTAGTTTGCGATCCTTGATCCAAAAGAGCGCGAACAGATAAACGACCCTTCGAAGATTCCAACGTCACGATAGCTGTTGCCAAAAGGACTTGCCGATCATTTCCAACATGGTGCGATACAAAATTTGAGGTCATTGGCTGATTATTTGTGGACGACTGACTCGAAGTTCGATTTTGATCTCCTGTGCTCGTGACTATATTTCGATGCAGTAAGCTGTGGTGCGATTTTTGACAATGTGAGCAACTCGATTTACT